>PVKP010012153.1:0-59209 GCA_004027715.1 Plecturocebus donacophilus | reverse complement strand
TTTATTCTTACAGTATAGAGAGAGAATTGGAAGGTTGAAGACTAGAGGTTGTTGAAGCAATGTAGTGATAAATTGTGGCAGTTGGGACTAGGAATGTACTTGGACATAAGAAATTTCTCAGTGAGCCTGAAGATGAGAGAACAGACAGATTTAAGAGACATTTAGAAATAGCTTAAGTCTAAGAATATAACCCATGATTCTGGCTTGTGTAGTTGGGCTTATGGTGTTATCATTAACTAAGATAGGAGATACAGGAGGAACAATTTTGACAGGGCAGAGTATCCATTTTTGGACTTGTTGAGTCTGAATTGTGTTTGGAATGTCCAAATGAAAATGTAACAGAAGGCAAAGGATTATATATATCTGCAGAGAGATTTGGGCTGACAATCAAAATTTGGGAGAAATCAACATGAGACTGAAATTGAAGGAATGGGCGATCATTTGGGGAAAGTATAGAGGTTGAGAGGGGACCTAGTGCAGAATCTGAGAGGAAGATGAATCTGCAAAGTAATCCAAACAGGGTCTTCCAGGTAGGATGAAAATCAGAAATGTCATATCACTTAAGAGAACGTTTCAACAAGAAAACGAAATGATAAACGGTGTATTTTCATAGAGGTGCAATTAGATAAGGACTGAGGAGTGTCTGTCCATTTAGTACTAAGGAAATTGACTTTGCTCAGAGCAAATTTAGTTGAGAGGTGAGAGTTGGGTGAGGAAGTAGTCACAGTAGATGAATGGGGACAACTCATTCTTTTAAGTTGGCTGTAGGTATGCTGCCAGAGATTTATAGTTGGAGTTGGACTTGAGTTTAAGGGAGAGTTCTGTTTTAAGGAGAAGAGACGTAAAGATATTTAACATTTTACTCAAATCAGAAAGAATGAGTAGAAATTGAAAGATTGAAGAGGGTCAGTTTTTGTGCAGTTATCACTAAAAAGGTACAGAAAATAAATTTGATTATCGGAGCTGAAGAAGCTTAGCAGGCATGACATATACCTAACAAACATTCAGAAGCTTAATTTATCAGTGGGAATACCAGTTTTATAACTGACGTGGCTGTCAGAAACTGTCATCTGTTTTGTCTACAGCATCTGTTTTTCCTTTAGAAAACTAAGTGCATGAGAAAAAAATCATAATTCGAAGGCTGCTTTGTGAGCATGGAACCAGCAAGGGAAGGTTAGTTGCATGTTTTTAATGGCAAAAGAAATCAACATGTTAGTGCTTTCAACTCTACTTTAGAGTAGTAGCTCCCTGCTGGATTGATAAGTAGCTCTCCTGGTCAGAGCTTCTTTCTTTTAGACAGTATTCATGTTTACTGCCAATTTTTGATTCTCTGGCCCTTCTTTTTCTTTATGAATGTTCTTTCTCTTTCCTATTCTTTTATGTTAATCCTACCCATTATATCTCAGATTCAAAGTCTGTCTGCTTTCTTCCAGAGACATTATTTCTCTTATAGTGACTTCTGCAACTATGTGATTTATTCTGCTATTATGTGTTGATTTTATTAATAAAGCTTTGATTACTAGGAATTCTTTATAGTATTACCTATAGTATTATTAATCAGTTATAAAAATTATATAAATATCTAAAAATTCAGTTATTTGATTGGCTTTATAATTTTAGATGTAGATGACATACTGATAAAAAGGAACTAGCAAGCAGCCAATTTTTAAATAATGTTTGAGTATAAAAATAGATAATTTGGGAAATCTGAAGTTATATGTAAAGGCAACTAAAATTCTCTCATGATCTACTTTTAACATTTTCATGTATAGATGTTGAGTTTTGTTTCTTGTATATCTTTTCCTGTCTCCCATAAAATTAGGACCCATGTGACCATCTAGTCTTTTCTTATTGAATCATGACTATTTTATTCTGTCATTAAATTTTATTTTTTTTTAATAAAAGACTTTCAGGCCAGGTATGGTGGCTCATGCCTGTAATCTCAGCAGTTTTTTTGGGAGGCTGAGGTGGGTGGAAGGCTTCAGCCCAGGAGTTTCAGACCAGTCTGGGCAACATGGTGAAACTCCTTCTCTAGAAAAAATACAAAAATTAGGTGGAGATGGGGGTGCATGTCTATAGTCCCAGCTACTCGGGAGGCTGAGGTGAGGAGGATCGCTTGAGCCAGGGAGGCAGATGTTGTGGTAAGCTGAGATCAGACCACTGCACTCCAGCCTGGGTGACAGAGCAAGACCCTGTCTCAAAAAAAAAAAAAAAAGATTTTCAGTGGTTACATAAAGATGCATTTATTCACCATAATTTGTACATTGGATACCATGGGTTTGTTTCTTTCTTCAGTATTTAAAAATAACACTGTGAGAAATATTCTCATAATCAAATTTTGTTTCAAACCCCAGATTATTATCATAGGATACATTCCTAAATGGGCATTTACTTAGTCAAAAGAGGAGTGGTAAATATTTATATTCCTATTCTTCTTATTATGAGTAGTATTTATTATTAATTTTTGAGATGGAGTCTCGCTCTGTCACCCAGGCTGGAGTGTAGTGGTACGATCTCAGCTTACTGCAACCTCTGCCTCCTGGGTTCAAGTGATTCTCCTGCCTCAGCCTCCCGCCCAGCCTATATTCTTGTTAGTAATTTATGAGCAGGCCGTTTCACTTTACTGTCATTCATTATTGGAAATGTGTTATTTTTATAAAGTTTTCAATTTAATAGAAAAATTATCTCAGTTTGTATATTTAGACATTATTAATGTGATTGAATTACTTTTCACTTTTTTCTTGCTGTTTAATGTGTTTTTGTATTTAAATTACCTTTCATTAGTAGTTTTCTTCAGGGCATGAATGGGGAAAGGATAAATGTGTGGATAAATACTATTCTGTTTTTCTTAAGGAGGGATGAGAATGCTAAGTTGTTTCAAAGACATTTGTCAGTTATCCTAAATTTAAAGAAAGCTTTTTATCTCTTTAAAGGATTCATTTATTCATTATTCATTCCTTAGCATGACTATATGAAGGAAGAGGAAGGTTTTCCTGAAGATGAGGCGACTGAATCGGAAAAAAACTTTAAGTTTGGTAAAAGAGTTGGATGCCTTTCCGAAGGTTCCTGAGAGCTATGTAGAGACATCAGCTAGTGGAGGTACAGGTGAGTAGCAGTTCACGTTAAAGTTAGTACAATTTCTAAGTGATCCAGTCAACAACATACAGAAATTTAGCCATGAGGAAGAATTTATCAATGAATTCTGCAGTAACTTTGTAACTTATCTGTCTTCGTGTCACTCTTTTGGCTATCATTTTATTCTCATTAATGAGTCTCTATAGCATCCAACTCAGTACTATCTGTGCCTTTGACAGTGTTGATTAAAACATTAATAAATTGGCTGGGGTGGTGGCTCATGCCTGTAATCCCAGCACTTTGGGAGGCTGAGGCGGGCAGATTGCCTGAGGTCAGGAGTTTGAGACCAGTTGGGCTAACATGATGAAACCCAATCTCTACTAAAAATACAAAAGAATTAGCTGGGTGTAATGGCATGTGCCTGTAATCCCAGCTACTCAGGAGGCTAAGGCAGGGGAATTGCTTGAACTAGCAGGGTAGAAGTTGCAGTGAGCTGAGATTGTGCTACTGCACTCCAGACTGGGTGACAGAGTGAGACGCCATCTAAAAAAACAAAAACAAATGAAAAACAAAAAAATTAATAAATTAAACCAATGTTACTGCTTTGCTGCCCCTTCCTAAATATATGACCTTGAGGAAGTTATTCAAATGTCTGTCTTAGTTTCTTCCATAAAATAGGGATGATACTAGTATTTGCCTCCTAGGGGTTACTGTATTATTAATATTTTCATAAAATGCTTAGACCAGTGCCTGGTACAGATAAAGTATTTGTTAATTAAAATAAATAATGGAATATATAAGAAAAATAGGTTACTATAACAATATTCAGTATAATTTCTTTCCCCATGAAGAGCTAATAAATTAATGTATTTCACATGAGATTGACATTTTATTTTGTATAATAGATAAGTTGCTCACTATTTCTAATTACTTGTGATTAAGTTTTGTTAATGAAAATAGTGCAAGTTCTTCTTGCAAAATCTATTTCAAGTATTTTGCTGTAGTATATAATAGTTTTCCTTTTTGTCAGATCTTTTACTCAGTTTTGTAAATGAGGTGATATATTTAGGAGATTGCAAAGTAGAAGAGAGTTTTGTTAGATACTTAGAGATGTTATTTGAGTTTCTGGCACACATACTTAGAGATGTTATTTGAGTTTCTGGCACACAGATTATTGTGGTTTCTCAGGATCTAAGAAATTAGGCTAGCTTTTTGTTTGTTTTAAATTGGGCTATAGACATGGATGTATTTTTAATAACGAAGCAACTGTTTTCAAATTTTTACTGTGAGGCATGCTTTCATCTTTTATCCTATCTGTGACACTGCTATATATAAGAAAATACAAATTTTGTCAAATCTATTTAGTGAGACATGCCCTTAAAATTGGAGAAATAAAATGCTTTCTTAGTAGTGCAAATGTTTATGTTTGTGTTTGTATATATTAAACCTTTTGAGCTGTATTAGAAAAAAATCTGTAATAAACATTTTAACTAAAAACCTTCTATAGTGTTCATTCAAATGGAAATCATATTATTAGGCTTTTTCTTCTGAAAATTTAATCTCACTCAAAATAGTTTCCTGTTCTTTGCTTTTTTTAAATTGTTTTAATTCTGTTTTTCTTTTGTTGTTGGATTTCCCAGTTTCTCTAATAGCATTTACAACTATGGCTTTATTAACCATAATGGAATTCTCAGTATATCAAGATACATGGATGAAGTATGAATATGAAGTAGACAAGGATTTTTCTAGGTAATCATTTTTTTCTTCTTGAAATGCCTTTAGATTCAAATTGTTTCAAAAAGAGCCTGCGTTTTAAAAAGAAAATGTCTAACTGTTTTTAGACTTTTTCTAGATTTGGTTTGTTTTAGCTCTGAAGAATTAGTCCTGAAAAATTCTCATTAATCGCATGCATTAAGTGAAACCTTTTAGAATCATTTAAATAGTGGTTGAATTCTAAAATTGAGGTTCTTTGATTTAGCATGGCTTCGTTTCAAAAGGTTAGGAGAATATTTTTCCTTAGATATGTGTATTGTGAAAATTGTTTAATATTTGAAACTGGTTGAAATACCTAACTGATCTGTGTGAGCTGGAAAATAAATTGTCTAAAGGTACATTGTACACCTTTATGACTTCATATCTGTAAATTATACCTAAGCTAAATGTTTATGTAAGTAAGATTACTTTTAAACTTCTGAAAATGTAGTACCTTAATTATACACTTTACATCTATTCATTTGTATTATTTGGATGTTTTCAATGGACTAAAGATAATAGATTAATAATATTAAGATTGCACCAAATAGGAAGACACATTTAGTTTTCAGTTACAATCCAGGTTCTGTCATTTACATGATTTTAAGGAAGTTACCAAATCTATACCTGTATATGCTTCAGTTTCCTTTTCTGTAAAGTACAGATGGCAATTATAGTATCTTCCTTATGAGGCTTATGAGAATTAAATTAGTCAGCATTTGTAAATTGCCGTGTAACCATGGGCAGGTCACACCACTGACTTCTTATGGACTTCAGTTTCTTTATCTGTGATGTATTATTCAAGATAGCATTAGTTTTCAAAGAGTTTGTTATTATTTTCAGCACCAATGCAATACTTCATTTGTTTCCCAGATGAAGTCCTATGTATTGCATAGTTCACCACATAAGTATGGTGAGGATATGCACAAGCTTGTCTCCTTGGCCTACCCTTGGGTTGTTTGGAGCACGGTTTGAACTCTAGATGACTTCAAGACTTGGCTGGGCGCGGTGGCTCACACCTGTAATACCAGAGCTTTGGGAGGCCAAGGCAGACAGATCTCCTGAGGTTGGGAGTTCGAGACCAGCCTGACCAACATGGAGAAACCCTGTCTCCACCAAAAATACAAAATTAGCCGGATGTAGTGGCACATGCCTTTAATCCCAGCTACTCCAGAGGCTGAGGCAGGAGAATCGCTTGAACCCAGGAAGCAGAGGTTGCAGTGAGCTGAGATCACGCCATTTCATTCCAGCCTTGGCAACAAGAGCGAAACTCTTGTCTCAAAAAAGAAGAATTTTATGAAATTCTAAAAATCTGTAATTCCTATTGAAATCAGATGAAAATTATTATACAGAAAAAGTGTTTTGATAGAAAGCACAGGACAGAATTTGATTGTAGCAAGTCTATTATTCACAGTGCTTAATTCTGGTATTTGAAAATTGATTTCATCTAATTATTTGAAAATGAAAGGCCATGAAAAACGTTAAGCATCAGAGGATTTACTTCTGGTAGTTTGGTTGCATTTATCTGAGTTACATAGACCTAGTTTCCAGTATGGCACTTTAATGGTGAAGTGATCTTAAGCCAGGCATTTACCCTGAACACACTTGAAAATCTGTGAAGCCATCCACTTATAGCTCCGTGATACAGAATAAAGAAAATAATATTTGTAGAACATCTAGCATAATGCTTGATATATGGTATTTGATAAACAGAGAAAAAAGAAAATTTCTAATTCTCGATTTTGAGAGTTTTACATTCTTAAAGGAACATTCTATCAAAAGTTTATGTAAATAGAGGTTTAGAAGTTAAGCCTTTTTTTCTGAGTTGCTTAGAGTTACTGATTATAGAGTTACCATTAAAGGATTCTGTGTTGAAAACTGTGAAGTCAGAAAGGCTTTTTGAATAAGGGCAGATAGAACTTGTACTTTAAAGTGCCTTTGTTTTGTCCATGAGAAATGCAATTCAAATTTTAATCAACATAATTTATTCTGCTTGAAATCCAGGTTTTTAATAGATCAGTTTATGTTTCTCATGTTTTGCTGATTAATTGGTAGATACTCATGTTTAATATTTTTTCTTTCAGCAAATTGAGAATCAATATAGATATTACTGTTGCCATGAAGTGTCAATGTAAGTACACCTTCAGCTTGCTGAATCCCCATGTAGGTTATGGTTCAAACAATTGTCAATCAAAAATAAAAACTACTGGTTGTATTCTAACTTTACTTTTCCATTATAATATTTTAAAATGTTACTGTGGTATTATTTAATAATGCAAATTGTTATACTCCTCAGCTTATATTCTTTAAGTTTATTTTCCATAAAGAGAAGAGATTTAACTTTCACATTAGTATAATTAAAAGAAAGTTGGAGAAATGTTTGTGAATCAGCATTCTAGTTTATATACAAACTTTCTGTCTTTCTTGTTTGGAGTACTAGCCTTTATACCCATGTTTCACAAGCATATCCTTGTGTACTGTTTTAGTTTACCACCCTTTATGTTTACTCTTGTGTTTGAAAATGCAGATCTAGTTCTTTTAAGTTAATGATGTTAGGTTACCCCCCGCCCCCCTTTTTTTTTTTCCTTCGCTGGCCTCACTTGATTATACTAGAATCAGTAAAATGCTAATATGCCAGATAATGAATGTTTGAATCAATACTGTTTTCAAAAACAAGGATGCTTTTCCATGAAAAATATTTTTTAAGTTACTGCTTAAAAATTATAGACCAATAACTCAAGAGAAAATTTTTAACATTTTAAGAGTGTGAAATAATTTTACCCAGTTAGAGATTCGTTTCAATGATACTCCATCTCAGAATGACCTTGAATCTCTTTTTCTTTTCAACATATTTTTCCTTATGTTAGTGGCTTTAAGAGATTTAAAAAATACTTTATATCTAAACTTGGAGTTAGTGGTAATTCTGAATATATGACATCCTGCCTTATTTTGGATGTTTGAATACTGTTAAATTTTAGACTTTTCCTAATAAAATTTTCTATTTGTTGATTTGTAGCTTTGTTTTAAGATTTCTTTTAATCTGTAAAAATATTTCTTGCACTTAATATTTTGTTCATTGGCCACTTAGTACTTGTGATTAGGTTCTTCCTAATATTTGCAAAGCTCTTCAATTCAGTAAAGCTTATCCTTTTTAAATGAGATCTTGAATTATCTTTTTTACTTAGCAACAAATAGAAAAAAACATTGCATTTTGGAATAATCTCCACCAAAGCTACATAAAACTACTGTTTTAGCTTTTGAGCAAATAAGCAGTATAGGAAGTAGTTTTACATACTTGGTGAGTTTTTTTTTTTCCTTAATCGGTGGGTTTTCTGTTAGTCGTCTTAATTTGTTTATATTGAGGATGGTTTGCCTCCAGCCATAGAATGTAAAACTTCTAAATCTTTTTTGTATGCAGATATTGGAGCGGATGTATTGGATTTAGCAGAAACAATGGTTGCATCTGCAGATGGTCTAGTTTATGAACCAGTAAGTTTGATTCACATGGTTCTTTGAAATACATGGGTTGAGGAGTTGTACCCTTGAAGACAGTTTTCATATCCATTTGTTTTTAGTTTTGTCTGAAATAGTTTTTAGTATAGTTATTTTATATCAAAAGTAATCCACATTCTTTGTAATAAATTCAGGGGGAAAAAACAGAAAAGTTACGTTATATACCAAAATCTTCAAGTGACCATTATTAACATTTTGGATGTATTACTATTATCTGGTAATTTTGATTTAAGTGATTATTATTAGACACTTTAATATTTGCATTAGCGTTTATACTATTTTAAGAATAATTATTCATCCTTAACTTTGTTTTATTTCTTTTATTTTCTGCCATTCTTTATTTTTGTTTACCATTTTGAAGAGGGACTGTTTTTTCAACTTTTATTTTAGATTCATGTGGTACATGTGCAGGTTTGTTAGCTGGGTATATTGTATAATGCTGAGGTTTTGGGTTGATTGTTCCCATCACCCAGGTATGGGGCATAATAACCAATAGTTTTTCATCCCTTTCCCTTCTCCCTCCCTCCGCTCTCTAATAGTCCCCACTTTTGTTGTTGCCATCTTTATGTCCGTGAGTATCCAACATTTAGCTCCCACGTATAAACGAGAACATATGGTATATGGTTTTCTGTCCTGCCATTAATTTGCTTAGGATTATTGCCTCCAGCTGCATTCATGTTGCTGCGAAGGACAGAAGTTTGTTTTTTTTTTATGGCTGCATAGTATTTCCTGGTGAATGTATACCACATTTTATTTACCCCATTTACCATTGATGGGTACCTAGGTTGATTCCATGTATTTGCTATTGTGAATGGTGCTGCAATGAATGTCAGAGTGCATGTGTCTTTTTTGTATCATGATTTATTTTCCGTTGAGTATATACCCGGTAATGGGATTGCTGCATTGAATAATATTCTAAGTTCTTTGAGAACTCTCCAGACTACTTCCACAGTGGCTGAACTAATTTACCTTTTTACCAGCAACATATACGTGTTCCCTTTTCTCCTCAGCCTCTGCATCTAGTTTTTTGTTTTTTGTTTTTGACTTATTAGTAATAGCTGTTCTGACTGGCGTGAGATGGCATCTCATTGTGGTTTTGATTTGTATTTCTGTTATGATTAGTTATATGAAGCATCACTTCATGTTTATTGGCCACTTGTATATCTTCTGAGAAGTATGTGTTCATGCCTTTTGCCCACTTTTTAATGGGGTTGTTTTTTGCTTGTTCAGTTAAGTTCCCTATAGATTCCAGATATTAGACCTTTATCAGATGCATAGCTTGTGAATATTTTCTCCCATTCTGTAGGTTGTCTGTTTACTCTGTTGGTAGTTTTTGTTTTCTGTGCAGAAGCTCTTTAGTTTAATTAGCTCCCACTTTTCAATTTTTGTTTTTGTAACAATTGCTTGTGGGGACATAGTCATAATTTTTTCCCCAAGGCCGATGCCTGCAATGGCGTTTCCCAGGTTTTCTTCTAGGATTCTCGTAGTTTAAGGCCATTTAAATCTTCACCCATCTGGACTTGATGTTTGTATGTGGTGAAAGGTTTGGGCCAAGTTTCGTCCTTCTGCATCTAGCTAGCCAGATCTCCTAGCACCGTGTATTGAATGGATGATCCTTCCCCATGGCTTACTTCTGTTGGTTTTGTCAAAGAGCAAATGAGTGTAGGTGTGCAGCTTTATTTCTGGATTCTCCATTCTGTTGAGGAGGGACTTTTTGAGATTTACAGCAAAAATTTGTAGGTATGTTTTGTGGATTCCAGCATGACTGTATCTTTCTGCTATTATCTTTTATTACCCATTTCCTCTGTTGCTCCGAACTGGAGGAAATCCCTTTCACATGGGTTTATCTATCCTATGAAAAATAAACTTGTTTTAGGCTCTTTCTCAAATTCGTTTTGTTTGTATGTGGTCTTATATAAATTCATAAAAGTTTCCAACATATGAATGTTAATTTAAAATGATTTAAGATGGTAATAAAGATTGCATCCCCGTTTTTATGTTTCTTTTGGACACTGAGAATTTGGTGTTTATATATTATAATCTTGAATATATTCCCTAAAATTCATTTACACTGTTTCTCTAGCATTCTTTCCATATTCTAACTGTCGTGCTCATTCTCTTTTTTTCCCCACATTTACCTGATTTTATGTTTTCTTTTTTTTTCCCCCTACATCTCTTATCTTTCTAGCTGGATTTTAAGCTCCTGAGAATAATTAGTTTTATTCTTTCATTTTTGTAGTTCTCAAAATGTACTGCAAAATGCTTTGCAGGTTTTAGGCCATAATGATATGTTAGAATTATGCAGTTGGGACAGTATTATTGACTGTTTTCATTGTAAACAGTTTTTGCCATCTCTTCCAGTCATTTATGGAGCAAGAACATTTAATTTAAATTGTTATAATTAAAAGTCATGTCTTAATGAGAAAGTTAAGAACTTCAAAATATTTAGTTGTGCACTTTTCATCAGTAATAACAGTGCTTTTAGGAAGCGATTCCTTCCTTTGTCCTAATTTATATAAAAGTGGTTAAGAATTATGTTTAATATAAATAAAATATAATTTTAACTTTAAAAATATTTTGCTCATTATTTTAATATGCACTCTGAATATTAAAAACCTAGCCCTAATAACTGTACTAGTTTCCAAACCATGATCTGTATATATGCTATGATAGTTACTATTTTGCTATTTTCTATTATATTTAGTTACTATTTATTTTAAAAAAAGAATTTTTAAAAGGTGGAAAAGTAATCTGATAGAGCTAAGTTTGTGTATTGACTCTTACTATCTGTGATTTTGGAAAAAAATTGTAACTTTTTGAGCTCCTGTTTCCTCATGTGCAAAAGAGGAAGAGTAGTCACAAATTTATGAGGTTGTTAGGAAGGTTAAATGAGATCATGAATTAGCATAGTGCCTAGCAAAGTGGGTTCTTTATACCCTTGTGCTAAGTAAACACAGTACAGAGCAGGTTGAGGAATTCAGAATGAGAATCATATAGTCCCCACTGTCAATCATTGTATTTATACATTAACTGGAGAGTAACTGCACAGCTTTATTGGTTTGCCATGGTGTGTTTTATAGATTTTAGCATTTTCTTTATGTGCTATCATGTGAAAAAGGTTTAGTAGCATGCTTTAGACAAATTCATCAGGAGGTGTAATCAAAGGAAGCATCAGAAAGATTGGGACAATTTAACTTGGAGCATATGGTGGTATAAAACTTAAACATGAGGCTCACAGTTACATGAGAGGTAGGTTCCAGATTGATAAAATACTAAAGTCACAGAAGTAGAGCTGTGAACTAGGACTAGAAAAGTAGATTTTTTTTTTTTTTTTTTTTGAGACAGAGTTTCACTTTGTTGCCTAGGCTGAGGGCATTGGCAAGATAATGGCTCGCTGCAACCTCTGCCTCCCAGGCTCAAGCAATTCTCGTGCCTCAGCCTTCTGAGTAGCTGGGATTACAGGTGCCCACCACCTCACCCAGCTAATTTTTGTAGTTTAGCAGAGACAGGGTTTCACCATGTTGCCCAGGCTGATCTCAAACTCCTCATCTCACCTGTTTTGGCATCCCAGAGTGCTAGAATTACAGGTGTGAGCCAACGCTCCTGGCTGAAAAGTGGATTTTTTTGGTTGCGTAATTAAATTGTGGGTATAGCTACTGTAAGAAGTTTGCATATTTTTCTCTGACTCTTAGAAGCAGCAAAGTCTGACTTTGAATTGATAAGGATCATGCCTAGATAAAATTTCTTAAGTACCTCTTTGTTGATTAACACATTTAGGAATTACAGTGCTATTTTTTAACTCACTTCAAAAATTGTTGATTCTGTTATGGTATTTTACCAGCAAGAATACGGGCTTTGGATGCTTGAATATAACTGTATGTCATTTTCTCCTCTAATACTTGTGAATTTCATGCTAGCATCATTTAAATGATTTTAAGTCCTAAGATACAATGTTGTACATATGATAAATTGTCAACTTGCATATATTCCTATAAATGTTAACTTTAACAGGAGAATATTTGTGATTCATAAAATTTCTTTATGCTATTTTTGAGTAAAGCTTTCACATTAAAATTTTAATTTGAATAATAGAAGATGAATGTAAACTATGAATACTTGTTTTTAACGTTATGTTTGTTTCTTGCTCAAAGAAAAAGTGTTTAAATTGTGATGTAAAAGCCAGGAGAATTTGACAATGCTAGTGATTATGTTTTCTTTCATTTCAGACAGTATTTGATCTTTCACCACAGCAGAAAGAGTGGCAGAGGTAATAAGAGAACCAAGTATTGTGGTCCATAGAAATCTAAATCATATTTTGTCTATTGTAAACTATTTGTAGATTAACACATTTCTCTAAGGATTTCTTTGGATGAATTATTAGCAGAATTTGATAATCCTTACAATTTCAAAATCAGATCTTAAAGGCATGCATAATCTTTTCTCTAGTACACTTTAATTCCTAAGTTTTAATTTTTATTTACAATGGTATCAACTATTTAAATTTTTAGATTGTGAAAGTAATACATGATCATTTAAAAAATTTAATTTGAATAGAAATGATATGAAGCAAGATTGTCCAACCTGAGGCCCTACAGGAAGGCTTTGAATATAGCTTAACACAAATTTGTAAGCTCTTTTTTTTTTTTTGAGACAGAGTCTTGCTCTGTCACCCAGGCTGGAGTGCAGTGGCACAATCTTGGCTCACTGCAACCTCCACCTTCCAGGTTGAAGTGATTCTCCTGCCTCAGCCTCCTGAGTAGCTGGTGAGCACTACAGGGACACACCACCATGCCCGGCCAATTTTTTGTCTTTTTAGTAGAAATAGGGTTTCACCATGTTAACCAGGCTGGTCTCAAACTCCTGAACTCAAATGATCCACCTGCCTTGGCCTTCCAAAGTGGTTTTTTTTTAAACTCATCAGTTACAGTTAGTGTTAGTGTATTTTATATGTGACCCAAGATAATTCTTACAATGTGGCCCAGGGAAGCCAAAAGATTGGACACTGCTGATACAAAGTAAATGTAAAAGCCCCCTTTTCACTCTGTAAACTAATAGCACTGACTAGCAGTAATAACCAGTGATAAGTTTTTTGGGTAGCCTTTTAGACATTTTCTGTGTGTGTGTATATATGTATATATATAATGTGTATATTATGTATATATTTCTGTTTATATATACAAAATTATATATAATAATTCTGACATATAATCCATATAATTCATAGTATATAATTATAGAGTTCTCATATATTATGAGTGTTATATATTTTATAATATATTTATATATTTTAATAATATGTTATATATAAAATATATAGTTGTTTACAGAAATACACACACACACACACACACACACACACACACACACAGAGAAATAAATTGCTTTTTCCACCTAGCAGGTTTTGGGATTCATTTCTGTATGTATAGAATGGTCCATTTTATGGATAGATTGTAGTTTATTTAATTGGATCCTTATTGATGGCCATTTCGATTGCTTTCAGAATTCTAATATTAAAAACAATACTCAGTGAACATTCTTGAACCTAATTCTGTGTATGTTTGTATGTGTGTGTATTTCTAGAAACAGAATTTCTTTCTTTGAGTATATTTAATGTTTTGATAGTGCCTATATCCTCCCAAATTATTATTTTACTTATACCCCAAGAGGCTATATGAGAGTACTTGTTTCTGTACAACCTCACCAACAGCAGGTATACCCAGAATTTTTTTAGATGTATGTCAGTTTGATGGGTGAAAATTGGTACTGTGCTTTTATTAATTAACATTTGCTCATTTGTATTTTTTTGTGAACATGTTTGCCTATATGCCTATTTTGCTTGATTGGCTTTCTTTTAAGAATTCTTTGTAAATTAAAGAAAATGGTACTTTGTTATAAGTGTTTCCATCTCCCACCCCCATATATTGCTTTTTGTTTTCTAGGTTATGTCTTGCACTTACAAAGGCTTTATATAGTTTAAGATTATTCCAAAATAATTTTTCTTTACCATTTTTTTTTTCCTAGTTCCTAAGTATATTCCAAGGTTCTTTCTCTTTTAATTTCCAGTTTCACCACTTGAGGGAGTTTTTATGTGAAAGTTGAAATTGAATGTGGGTGAACAAAAACACTGAATATTAGCTGTCCATGGGCTCTTAGAATTTTTAGTAGAAAGCTGTCCACAGATGAAATACTATACTTTGATCCAGAAATATTAAAGTGAGATTTCCTCTTTCATCTAGAATTATTTTCAATGCTCCAAATTAGTAATAAGTGGGAGAAGAGATTGTGTTTTTCCTATTAAGATGATATAAATTTGCCATCATAGTAGAGTTTTCTACATACCTTCATGTGTGGAATATAGGCTTGGGATATTTATTGGCACACTGAAGGCAAAATTTTTTTCATAAACACACACATAATACATGCATCCGTATAGACATATGTATAATTTGGTGGCATCAAACTCCTTGATCACTGCCATGCATCAAAAATTGAACTCTGAAAATACAAGACACACACAAAAAGGTGAAGATTTCCATTTCTGCTGGCATTGAATCCAAAGATTTTAAGTCTTTAAGTGTCTGAATCTGAAGATGGAATCTGGCTTCTTGGAGCATCCTGGATTATCATTTTCTGCTTCTAAACATTCTTGAATAGCTCTTGAATGGCCTATAGATACCCAAGATAATTATCTTCCTAAATAATGTGTATGCCAAAATGTTCTTTATTTCTAGAATTTTCTAAGAGATTTAAATTTTCTTTCAATTGGTTTTCTATAATACTTAAAATATTGAGGATCCCAATTAATCTCTCTTTAACTGTATATTTCAAACCCTGGACAGACCCTTTGTATTTTCTACTTTTTATGTCTAGATTTAAGATTTATTTTATTCCAGCAAAAATAACATGTATAAATATGACTTGTTATCTTAAATAGGCCTGTTGTACTAATTTTCCTAATAGATAGATGATGCATAAGTTTTTAATCTTCCACTTGCACATCTAGAAAGTGCTTATTTTTATCATTTTGGTGGAATGGTAAAATACGAGATTTACATTCGCTTTCTTTTTGTAAGTACCTATGTTTATAACTTTTTTCCAAGTTATATATATGTATTTATTTTATTAGTTAGGCACATATACTTCTTCCCTACAGGTTCCCCCATTATCAACATCCTACATCAGATTAGATACAGTTGTTATAATCAGTGAACCTATGTTGACACAAAGTCCATAGTTTACATTAGGGTTCACTCTTGATGTTGAATGTACGTTCTGTGAGTTCTGACAAGTGTATGATGATCTGTATCATAGTGCCATACAGAATGGTTTCACCACTCTAAAAATTATCTGTGCTCTGCCTATTTATTCTTCCCTCCTCACGGTCTATAATTTTCATACTTACCAAGTTTGGACTTTACTACAGATGACTTGGAATATTAGTTATTTAAAGAAATAGAAATAAAAGAGATAAAACAGGACTACATCTAATGACACAAAGTTATTGCTGAAAATTGTAGAAGATAACATGGCTCAATGGTAGAAGTGTTAGAGAAAAATTTTTGTAATGAAAATTAGACACTTGTAGTTTGAGTTTATACTGAGTAATGTGCTACTTCACATCCATCAAGTTTATTGTGTAGCCCCTTATTTGTCTTACTCTTTGTATCTACAATATTTCATTCAACATTGACAAAAATAAGAATTTTGTAATTGTGCATGTATGCATGAAAGATAAATTTAGATACTCAAGGGAGTAGAAGCCCTACTTTGGTGGTCCTGACTGTACATCCTTTACTGATGGGATCAGATAGGCTTATGGAGCTCAGCTATTAGACCTCTAGCCTCCCTGCTTCACTTACTTTCAAGGAAATGACCAAAGAAAACTTGGTATGTTATTTTAGATTATGAAATCCTATCATAATAAATGTATGGTTTAGTTAAGTCAGCTAAACATCATCATTTTTGAATAAGTGTCAGCTCTTTTTATGTACCTTACTGTAGTTCTAAACTATTGTTTGTGTCTTATTTAGGATGCTGCAGCTGATTCAGAGTAGACTACAAGAAGAGCATTCACTTCAAGATGTGATATTTAAAAGTGCTTTTAAAAGTGCATCAACAGCACTTCCACCAAGGTGAAATCTGTATTTTAAATGTGCAGCTATTATGAATTTGTTTTGACATAATTAAAGTATTGGTTTAGTTTTCTGAATCTTATTTTTCTTAGGAAGTGAAAATAGAATCATTCTGTACTCTAAAGATGCCTTTTGCTCTCAAATTTATAGCCTGCGATTTTGATCAGTATCATCACACATATAATATTTCATTTGCATTTAATTTTCTTTTTTATGTGTGGTATACCTCCCTATAAAATTATGTTAAGTTTTAAGAAAAATTAGTTTCACTATTATGAGGATATATAGACTTTGGTTAGAAATTTAGTTTTATTTCACTTTTTTTTCCAAGGCTATAATTTTTTTTTTTTTGTATTTTAAAGATTATAGGCCAGGCATGGTGGCTCATGCCTGTAATCCCAGCACTTTGAGAGGCCGAGGCGGGCGAATCATTTGAGATCAGGAGTTCAAGACCAGTGTGACCAACATGGTGAAAACCCTGTCTCTACTAAAAATACAAAAAAATTAGCCAGGTGTGGTGATGCATGCCTGTAGTCCCAGCTACTCGGGAGGCTGAGACAGGAGAATTGCTTGAACCCAGGAGGCAGAGGTTGCAGTGAGCCAAGTTTGTGCTGTTGCATTCCAGCCTGGGCTACAGAGTGAGACTCTTATCGCAAAAAAAAAAAAAAAAAAAAATTGGTGGATATTCAGAAATGCTATAATCATAAACATAACAATTTAAATTTTAAAATACACAAGAGTTTATATTTGCTTAGGAAGAAAATGTCGTTGTCTCTTTGAACTTAGGTGGCATGTCTTTCCTTTACTTCAATCATATTTCTGCCATTCCTCCCTATCTCCGCTACAGTGGCAGAAACAAATGAAGAAAGCATGTCTTTTTGGACTAATTTTTTTGTTTCAGTCTTTCTTCTGTCGTTGGACTAAGTCCTCTGGTTAGAGTTGAAGAACCATGGACTTTTAAATTTATGTAAATGTAATAGATATTAAATAAGTATTTTTTCCCATTTTATACATGTGTAATTTTTATGGATGTCTAGACTTCAGGAAACTGCTATTCTATTTTTGACGTTTAGAATATTACCTAAAAAATGATCTTTAGGGATTTTTTTTCTGTACACAGTTTTCTCATTATAAAATGCTAACTATATTGAATATGCTTTAAATAATATATCTTGTTTTAACAGGGAAGATGATTCTTTACAGTCTCCAGATGCATGCAGAATTCATGGTCATCTATATGTCAATAAAGTAGCAGGGAATTTTCACATAACAGTGGGCAAGTATGTTGTTTTCACTTACTGAAAATACTTTGTAATATTAAACAAGACAGAATAGAAGCTTCCCTTAGTTTTCTGGGAAATTTAGTGTATATTAAAACTACAACAGGTGCTTTGTACAGCTAAACGGAGTTAAGTTCTAGACTCCGATTATTCTAATGGGCTGTTCATGTACATGAATATCTCTTAGAGCATTTGAAAGTCACACAAAACTTGGGATGATTCTTTTTTGTGTGAGATGACCAATGTCATTGCAGGATGCCTTGTTTCTGTTGCTGTTGTCCAGTAAATGCCAATAGCAACCCCTCCCCAATAATTCTGATAACTCAAAATGCCTCTCTTCACCCGCCACTAATTTTCAGAACAACTTTTCATCCACTGAAAATCACTCAGGCTAGGTTCCTTTCTGATAGAGTAGAAAATATCCCAGGAAAGAAATAGGTAAATTCTGAATATCCATCCTCCCTATGCAGAGTTTCAACAAGTGTCAGATAACTACAGTCATCTGTACTAGGGTGATTTAATTTGATTTTTAACTTTTAATTTTTTGAAGAAGATGCTCACTTATGCTGTTATTTCATAAAATGAATACACCTGTTAACAAAATAAAGAAGGAGGTTTTATTTAAAGCAGCGTTCTGTTCCTCTCAGAGTAATATCCTGGGTGGTGAGAGAGATCACCCAAGTAAAATATATAGGTTGAGCATCTGTTATCTGAAAATCTGACATTTGAAATGCTCCAAATTTGGAGCATTCAAAATACTCCAAAATTGAGCATTGTCAACATGGTGCTCAAAGGAAATGCTTAAGAGTGTTTCAGATTGCAGATTTTCAGATTAGGGAGGCCTACCTGGCAAATAAAATGTACATATTCCAAAATCTAAAATTTGGAACTTCTGATCCCAAGCATTTTGGATAAGGGTTATTCAATGTGTAATATTGTAATTTGTTTATTCAGAAAAATTTCCCTGAATTTGTTTGAAAATAATAGTAGGAGCACTGTTAGACTGACGATATGAGTGGAGATTGGAATAATTTATGACAGTAGACTTTCTTTTTAGTAGTAAGCTTGAGGTAATATACTTCACTGTGAACACAGAAGAATTTACCAGACCAAACTGCCAATTATTCCAATGCATAAAGAAATGCTTTATTGAGCAAAATTTTAGTATACTTTGTGTTAAATGTTAGTTAATATGTTTTCCTAATGATTGTATTGCCTTTTTTTTTTTTTTCTAAGGTGCCCGGTGTTTTGCTAGGTACCATATCGAACAAATTAAACAATGTTTAGACCTACCAGTGCATATTCTGAAACTTGACAGTGGTGACAGTTAATTGGTTATAAATAAAGAAGGATCTTTCATTGAGAGTTTTTGTTTTCAATTTTTTAGTTAATTGCTAGAATTGGTAACTGAATAAAGCAGGATTGTGGTAAAGGAGATCTTCAAGGTGATTTTTTTCATTATTTTAACCAGAAACAGGGAAGGATAATACTTACTTGTAGAAGTATAAAGATGTTAAAAGAACAGGTTAAATTTGAAATATAACAGTGCATAACAGAACAAAGGTTTATTGCAGGGGTAGACAAACTACACCTTATATACCAAATTCAGCCTACTACCTGTTTTTGTATGGTTCATGAGCTAAGAAGGGTTTTTACATTTTTATTTTATTTTATTTCTTTTATTTATTTATTTTTGTGACAGAGTCTCGCTCTT
Source organism: Plecturocebus donacophilus (assembly GCA_004027715.1). Classification (NCBI taxonomy): domain Eukaryota; kingdom Metazoa; phylum Chordata; class Mammalia; order Primates; family Pitheciidae; genus Plecturocebus; species Plecturocebus donacophilus. The sequence goes on along the minus strand of PVKP010012153.1, from coordinate 39,743 downwards.
TTGCCTAGTCTGGAGTGCAGTGGTGTGATATGGGCTCACTGCAACCTCTGCCTTCTGGATTTAAGTAATTCTCCTGCCTCAGCCTCCCGAGTAGCTGGGATTACAGGCAGCCCACCACCATGCCTGGCTAACTTTTGTCTTTTTAGTAGAGATGGAGTTTCACCATGTTGGCCAGGCTGGTCTCGAGCTCCTGATCTCAAGTGATCCACCTGTCTCAGCCTCTCAAAGTGCTGGGATTACAGGCGGGAGCCACCTTGCCAAGCCACGGTTTTTACATTTTTAAATATTTGAAAATAAATCAGAAGAGGAATAATATAATACATGAGAAATACATGAAATTTAAATTTGTGTCCAAAAATCAAGTTTTATTGGCATATAGCCATGCTTATTTGTTTATATATGGCTGCTTTTGTATTACAATACCAGTTGAGTAATTCCGGTAGAAACTGTATGACTCTCTCATTACTGTGTACTTAGGTGTACTGTGAATTACAGTGATGCAGTAATTAGTTGACAACATTAAAAGTGCCGTGTGTATTCTTGTACTGCAACATTTTATTTATTTATTGTGTTACTATGTTAAAGAAAATAAGGACTCCAAATTTTGCATTTTTAAAGAACAGTGGAGTATGGATTATTTTATCAAATTTGGCTGCAGAAGATCCTGCTTATTAAGCAATGACACTATTTAATTGTGCTAAAAAGAATACAGTATATGTTGATAGTACCAGATTGAGCATTCATTACAGTATTACCAACCTATAAAAAAGCAATGGTCAGAAGAATTAGAAAATTTAAATTGGAATATCCAGAAACTGTAGAATTTTATCATAAAAAGTGAAAATGAAGCTGTGGTCTTTAGGTACCTCATTGTTTACCAACATCCATATATTGATAAATCTGAGAAACAAAACACTGTAAAAGCTAAAGAAATGAATCCAGAGAAAACAAATTTGCTTTAGACAATTAGATGATTAGCCTTCTTCAAGAAAAGTATTCCAGTAGATGAGGACATTGAAAGCAGTATCTAATAGTTAGTTAAAAAACAAGCCAGGAGGCTGGGTGCGGTGGGTCACATCTGTAATCCCAGCACTTTGGGAGGCAGAGATAGGTGGATCACAAGGTCAAGAGATCAAGACCATTCTGGCCAACATGGTGAAACCCTGTCTACTAAAAATAGAAGAATTAGCTGGGCGTGGTGATGTGCACCTATTGTCCCAGCTACTCAGGAGGCTGAGACAGGAGAATCACTTGAACTCGGGAGGCAGAGGTTGCAGTGAGCCCAGATCACACCACTGCACACCAGCCTGGCAACAGAGCAATACTCTGTCTCAAAAATAATAAATAAAAATTTAAAAAAAGCCACGAGATTTTGAGTGGTTTCTAAGCTCTTGATGAGTGGACAGTTGTTACTAGGCCTGCTTATTGTTTATTTGAGGAATCAATGTTGAATTTGACATGATTGAAGAATTAGTATCTATGAATAGCCTGCTTGCAACAAAAACTATAGGCAAGAATATTTTTATAGAAGTTGAGAGAAAACAATTTCAGTGTAATCTAAAGTGGAATCTGGTAAGAAGTGTTACAAATGTAATATAACCGATGGTGGTGTGTGGAGCAGAAAATAGCCTACTTGGATGCATTTCAAATCTTGTGAAAATGTAATGTGTTTAATGCCTATTGTTATCCATTGTATCATCAGTAGTACTTTGCAGAAAATATTTGAATTTATTATGCATTTTGAACTGGTGTGCCAATGGTAAACTTCATTTGCCCTTATGGACCTAAATATTGTCATTTCCATGCTTTTTGTCAGAAATAAAAAAATGAATATTCCATCCTGCCCTACTACACAGCAGTTTAATGGCTTAGCAGTAAATTTTTTGAGCTCAGGACCAAGATTGGAATTTTTCTGGATGAGAAAATTTACATCAGCTATAATTATTGAGCAGAGAATATCTTTGGAAATTTAAGTTTTATGCAGACTTAACATTATGTTTAATGAATTTAGCCTAAAACCAATGCTTATCTATGAAATTTATATTGTAAAGTTATTTCAATAACTAGTGATTTTGAGTGATTTCTTTTACTTTTCATGGTTTGATAGCCTTTGCTGTCAGAAGTTAAAGCAAGGATCTTGACTCTATTCTCATACTTGGATATATTTTCTGACCTCAAACTGTATAGTTCCAGAACTTCAGACATTGATACAAATAAAAAGGAAATTTCCATGTTTTAAATTCATTTAACTGTACAATTGAGGAAATTTTGCTTTAACTTAGATTGGAAGTTATTAATCTGCAATATAATATCATGTTTAAAGGTAAATATTAGGAGAATAATTATAGAATTCTATAAATGTCTTTCAAGCAATGAATATGCTCAGCTGGTACTTGTGAATTAATATTTTCAAAGATGAAATACTTAAAATTTCATTGTAGATCATCATTATCAGATAAAGATTTATGGTCCGTCTTGAAAATAGAGAACACTAATTCTAAATCCAGTTTAACAAAATGTAATCTCTCTGCAAAACAGTTCTATTACAAAAAAAAGCACTCAGTTATTACTATTATATCAATGAAAAGTTTGTGAAAATTTCTTTTTCTCATTATGTAACTACATAATATACTGATTTTGCATTTTGGCCCACAAACCCTAAAGTATTTACTATCCAGGTCTTTACCAAAAATGTTTGCCAACCCCCAAGTAGTTTAGTGCATTGCTGAGATGAGTAGACTTGTCTGCTCAATCATAGGTCAAATGCATTCTTAAGTTATTTTGTACTAAGAAAAATTATATAACTTAGGGAAGATCCACTTTCTGATTTTAATTAATTATATGCACAAATGGTATTACTTTAATATTTTTTTCTTCTTTCAGGGCAATTCCACATCCTCGTGGTCATGCACATTTGGCAGCCCTAGTCAACCATGACTGTAAGTAGTTTCTGACTTTTTTTCAATAAAGATGTACTTGACAAAAATACTTTGTCTAATACTTTTTTTAAAACTGCAGATGCAGTGTAGTTGAAAATGAGCTGTTTTGAAGACAGATATTTATCCAAAGGAAGAAATAAATTTTTAAATTGATTTAATCTGCATTTGTATTTGGTCATGGCTCAGAGTTGTTGAGGTTAGGGAGGAAAGCCTAGTGTACTTTATATAAATTTGTACACATTTCTGCTAATTTTGGGGGATAATGAAAAGAATATATTTGCAGTTTATTTCAATTTGCATATTGAAATATGGATGTATAGACATGTATAAAGTTTTCAGGTTAGTTTGGTATCACGATTGTCATAAGACTTTCGTTTTTAAAAGTCTGCTTTACAGGACAAAACAAGTAATGGATTCCACAAAAAATTAGTTTGGTCACATTTAGCAATAGTATGTATTAAAGATATATAAAATCAGTTTATTTGGTTACATGGACATCATTCCAATTCTAACAATACAGTCCGGTTACTATATGATGATTTGGAAAAGGAGAGATACATATTTTAGTCTTCTATTATTATAGTAATATTTTCTAGAAGTTAATTTGTATATAATTATAAAATTTGAGATGTAGCATTTTGTCAGAATTTATTTTATACATTTAATTCATGTAAATTTAAATATTTTTTTCTCAAAGTGATGTAGCTTAAAATACTGTATTATTATGCTTGCGTATTTTAAACATTTTCATTTGAGAATAGATAAGGATGTAAACCAGCCTGTAACATGTACTTTTGAATAATACAATTTCTCTACTAAGTTGTTTTTATTTTTTGCCTTTTAGCTTACAACTTTTCTCATAGAATAGATCATTTGTCTTTTGGAGAGCTTGTTCCAGCAATTATTAATCCTTTAGATGGAACTGAAAAAATTGCTATAGATCGTAAGTATTTAATAATTACTGTTGGATTTTATATGTAGAAAATTGTGCTTAATATAAATATATTTTTATTGTCTTCCTACCTGCTGTGTAAAGATAATCTTTAAGTGGTTGGTGAGTGAGATATGTGTGGAGAGAATTTGTCCTAGTAGTGGGTGAAATTTGAATGTTCAGAAATGAGCCATAGAACAGAATAAATAAAAGTTGAAGGAGTTAAAAGGCAGAAGGAGTAGAATTTAAACAGTAGAAATAGATGAAAGGTTAATACCTTCATAGGGCATACTGCACTTTTTATATCCACTGAAGAATAAGAACGAAGGAAAGGTTCAACATTATGAGAAGAAGAATTTTCTTTGTGTAGGTTCTAAGTTTTAAAATCATATTTATCATTTTAGAAACCTCTCTGGAGAATTTTACAAATATCAGAAATCTAGAATTATTCCGGAATGATTTGGTTATTAACATAGAAGGAGTACATTATAGCACAGATAACCTTTTTTAAATTTTCTTTTTAACTTTCTGCTTCATTTAAAGTATCAAATCTATCCAAATATGGAAAGATTATTTTCTTAGTTTTTTAGCAAATTGTCTATTCTCATGTTTTCTATGGGTTTTTGATTCTAAAATAGTCATATACCATGTTTCAGCTATTGGACATTTTAAGGACTTCTGAAGCTTATTCAGCTAGTAGGAATTCTATCCTTTGTAAAATTGTAATTAAGGATTTAGTTTTTTATTAGTTTAAGTAGATTTATTAATATTTAGATTTATTCATATTCATTACCTTTTAGCATTGTTATAATCAGATATATTAAAGATGTTTAGAATTTAGAATACTGATTTACATTTATGAATATTTTATGTTCATAGGGAATGTTTCACTTCAGGAAACCTGAGTGTACTAAATTTAGAAATGTGCGGATAGAAACACTTTTGAGATTTGTAAGCTTTAGTCAGTATGATTTAGTCTGTAATCTAAGCATACGTTCATTCTCCACGGAAATTGATTACATGTTACCTGAGAGATGCTCATTTGGAAACATACTAGACGAATGCTTTGTTTCAAAATGCTAAAATGAACTACACATTCTTGTACAGAAGCTCTTCTAAATATAAACAAGTTAATTTTCAAAAAGCTGTTTTTAAGTATACTTTCTAAATTCAGAGAAACTAAGGGGTATTTAGAATCATATTCTGAAATGCCAGTAGGTGAGTATCACCGGGTTATTCAAAGCTTTAAAGCAGGTTGTTTACTTTTCTACTTCATAATATATGTTTTATTGGGCTTCTTTTTCCAAATAGAAAAAAATCAACATTATATATCTGCTGTGTCAGGCTATATCCCTTTCCTGATGTTCTCTAGAAGTATTACAGGAGTTACTTAGCAATTAACATCTTTAATGCAGTGCAGATTTGGATAAACAAGATAGACTATCCCTGCCCCTCATAGAGCACACATTCCTATAGGGAATTTGATCTTTAGATAATAAGTGTTAGGGCAAATGTCTATGAAGAAAATAAAGGAGATTGCCTGTGATATGAGAAAGGGCATGGAAGAGGCTATGGTATTTGAAAAAAAACTCTAGTGAAGTAAATAAATGAGCCAAGCAGTGATCTTTTTTGAGAGCATTGCAGGCAGCTTTATTATTAATGAAGCTTATGGAAATAAAACAACCTATATGTGCTGCCACAAACTGGGTAACCTAACTCCATACTTCTCCTACCCTGCCAACTTCTCAAATGGCAGGGATGGCTCAGTTTCCTAATGGTAGAGAGGTGGATATGTATGTCTTGAAGACAGAACTGTTTAAGAGAGAATGCCTATACTATCTAGTTGAGTGGCTTAGCCATACATGATTACTTTTTGCAGATGAATCATTCCTTCCATGAGTGAGAGAGAAGTGGAGAGGAAGGTCAAAGCTTTTACTCTTTATGTTTGTTTGTTTGTTTGAGACGGAGTCTCACTTTGTCACCCAGGCTGGAGTGCAATGGCTCGATCTTGGCTCACTGCAACCTCTGCCTCCTGAGTTCAAGCAATTCTCCTGCCTCAGCCTCCCAAGTAGCTGGGACTACAGGCGCATGCCACCACACTTGGCTAATTTTTTTTTTCAGTAGAGACAGGGTTTCACTGTGTAGCCAGGATGGTCTCGATCTTCTGAACTTGTGATCCACCTGCCTCAGCCTCCCAAAGTGCTGGGATTACAGGCCTGAGCCACGGCGGCCAGCAGCTTTTACTCTTTTGTATACAAAGGGGTGCAAGTTCTATTTAAATCCGGGAGAATTTTTTCTGCTTAAAATTAAGACTATGTTCCCCTTGAGTAAAATTGCCTGGGTTCAAGTTCTCACTCTGCCACTTAATAACTTGGACTTTGGCCTGTTTCTTAACATCCCTCTACTTGAGATGCTTCATCTCTAACAGAAGGAAAATAAAAAGATTTACTTGCTTGTCTCCTTGAACCTATGAATAAGTGTATCTAATTATAATTTTTCTAGAATTAAACATACAGAATTAACATGTTTTATGTGAGTGGGTAATTGTTTACAATTAATTAGTAATTAATAATATACTGGTATTTAAAACTCGTGTCAAACCTACAGATACCTAATGACTATATAAAAATGATCCTTTTGGCTGGGCGCAGGCCTGTAATCCCAGCACTTAGAGGGGCCTAGGTGGACGGATCACCTGAGGTCAGGAGTTTGAGACCAGCCTGACTAACATGGAGAAACCTTGTCTCTAGTAAAAATACAAAATTAGCCAGGCATGGTACACATGCCTGTAATCACAGTTACTTGGGAGGCTGAGGCAGGAGAATCGCTTGAAACCGGGAGACAGAGGTTGTGGTGATGCGAGATCTTTCCACTGCACTCCAGACTGAGCAACAAGAGTGAAACTCCGTCTCAAAAAAAAAAAAAAGATCCTTTTGATTACACAGTAACTGCAGGCCATCATTGAGTAGTTTCTTTAGATATCTTCCTGCTGTGATATCGGTTTATTTTATTTATTCAAAAGCTAGCTAATTTGATTTTGGTTTATTGTGTATCTTAAGATACTAGCAGAAACTGAAAATGTGTCTTGTGGTGGTTATGCTCTTATAATTTTGTGTTTAGTTTCTGTACTATAAAGAAATGCTGGCCGGGCGCAGTGGCTAACACTTATAATCCCAGCACTTTGGGAGGCCGAGGCAGGAGGATCACTTGAGCCCAGGAGTTTGAGACCAGCCTGGGCAACATGGCAAAACCCTGTCTCTACTAAAAATAAAAAAAAATTAGTTGGGCTTCGTGTTGTGCAGCATAGTTGCTGTGCAGGAGGCTGAGGTGGGAGGATTGCTGGAGTCCAGGAAGTCAAGGCTACAGTGAGCTGTGATTGAGCCACTGCACTCCAGCCGTGACAGAGTGAGACCCTATCTCAAAAAATAAAAAAGAAATGCTGCTTTTTCATGTTTGGTAAAAGGATGATAATGATTATAAGGAATATTTAAGTCACTAGTTCATCTTTTTAAACATCTGTATTGCCCATCTTATGCTTACTGAGAACTTGTTTTGCCAAGTGTAAATATATTGCTTTCATTGGTTCTTTCTTTTAAAATGTTTTTTTTTTGTTAGATTAAGTTGTACGTAACATTAAATTTGAAGTTAAATGTTTTTATTTTTTATTTTTTTGGGACAGGTTCTTGCTCTGTTGCCCAGGCTGGAGTGCAGTAGCACAATCATGGCTCACTGTAGCCTTGACTTCCTGGGCTCATGTGATCCTCCTACCTTAGCCTCCTGAGTAGCTGGGACCCACAGGCGTGTATCACTATGCCCAGCTAATTTTGAAATCTTTTTTTTGTAGTGACAGGGTCTGGCTCTCCTGACCAGACTGGTCTCAAACTCCTGGACTCAAGCAATCCCTCTCTCCTCAGCCTCCCAAAGTGCTGAGATTACAGATGTGAGCGCCACATTCAGCTAAATTTCAGGTTAAATGTATTTAATAGAAAAATATATTTGGCAGTAGTTTTGTTACTATTGAATTGATAAAAAGTTTTGCTTTTATTCTAGACAACCAGATGTTCCAATACTTTATTACAGTTGTGCCAACAAAACTACATACATATAAAATATCAGCAGACACCCATCAGTTTTCTGTGACAGAGAGGGTAAGTTGAGTCCACCTGCTAAAATGATTTGGTGATTTAAAAAAAAAAAAAAAAAAAAAGCATTTTAAAGTCTCCTGCCTGTAGAATAAGGTGGCGTTTTACTTGGTGTCTTCCCTCATTTAAAAATTTGTGGAAGTTTTGAAATGAATTCACATTTTGTTTTAAATCAGTAATATGTCAGAAATTAGTTTTAGTATATTCTAGAGCAGTAAAAGTAGATGTTAAAAAAATCTGAAATGTTTTCTGTTGCATTAAGACTTAAAATTGTTAAACTGTGATGACATTAAGTATTTTATTAATGTCTTAAATTTTGTAATATGTTTTCTCATAAATTGATATAAGCAGTTCTTAATCTGGCAGCAGATTCTTTGAATTCTGTGTTATTTATTAATAAATGTACTGCCTTCTCTGGGGATACATGGTTATTATGGATTAGATAGTACATTTAGAGGGTTTACCTTCCTAAATTAATTCTTTGTATTCATCTGATTGAGATGAAGAATATTCCACTACCTCAAGGTGGTGTGACCTTATAAATACATACTGACAACGATCAGCAAAGTGTTGGAATTGGACAGTTTCATAGAATTCTCATCTATTTTGGGGTCGTGTTTTCTTATTTTTTTGTTTGAATGGTGAATATTCAAATACTTGTATTCAGAAGAGTTCTAAGGTGAAATTTAAGTGATTTAAAAAATGTTACTTTCCTTTATATGGTATTTTCTTTTACTAGCCTTATAACTCATGTTGACCATGCCCTCAATAATTGTGGAATTTTTTTTTATTCTTAGATCAGGTACTGTCGTTTTTAAAGGTGAAGTGTCATGTGTCTATAGCTTTTCACTTGGTTTGGGGGAAAATACAAGTCCATATAACTGCATATATATGTATAGGTATGTGTATATACACTCACACAAAGAAACTAGGTAAAGTTTATACATGAACATATTGTGCTTTTCAACATTTCTTTAAGAAGTGGGGTGATTCCATTTCTCACCGGTAAGATCGGCAAACACCTGAAAGATAGTATATAGAGTTGACAAGGCTTTGGGGAAAACAGGCAAACATGCAGTGCTATGGGAATGCAAAATGGCATAATCTTTGTGAAAGGTAGTTTGGCAGTATCTGCAAAAGGACATATGCATTTACCCTTTGAGTCAGCAATCTCACTTTTAGAAATTTATTCTAGAGATACAAAATGTGTGTTTCAGGCTATTCATTGTATTGTTATCTGTAATAGTAGAAGATTAAAAACAATTCAGATGCTTCATTACACAATGGATGAAGAGGCAATTGTTAAAAATCAAATGAGGACGATCTCTATGTACTGACATGAAATTATGTCTAGGATATATTTTTAAAATAACAAAACCAAACATATGTAATAGAATCCCAGGGCTTTGACTGTCGAAGGATGTGTTTATACTGATAGGGTAACTAAAATAGTTTGTTAACTTAAAAAAGAGTGGAGTAACTGGAAATGGTAAAGTGCAGGATGGGGGTTGAGAGGGAGAGGGCTAACATTCATTAGTTCTGGAACCCAAAGTGAATCATTATTAGTCTTTCATTATGTAGATGCCCTGATCCCTAAAACAGCCTCTACACTTATAGGTAGTGACAAATACATTTATAACTCAGCATGATATTGAGCATTTTAGAGCTTGAAGACATAGTCATTATTGGAAACCTGATCAGTATGGCTTATAAGGCTCTATTGTGCTAGTAATAGGGAAAGGGTTTTGTAATGCCCTACATAAAACTGTTTTAATTTCCCTTGGTAGTAGTTAACCTCATTATTTGTATTCCTAAAGCTTGCAGTTTAGTTATAGCATGAGGAACATGCCATACATTTGTAAGCTCTTGAGCTCAGTAGAAAACTTGTATCTAAGGTGACATTTTTGAGAAAATAAGAAAGAATGATTCTGCTCTTTTCATAGTTTCAAAAGCTAACCACACAAAGGATACAAAATAATTTGTCTCTGAAGAGCTTAGTCTAGTAGGACAGTTCATAAAGAAATGTGGATGTCCTTCTTTTACAGTAGGATTGCTTGGCTTAAAGTATTGAATGTATGTAAGTAACCAAATGACATGAATTCTGTGTCTCTTTTCCTGTATCTCTCCCCTGCCTTTTAGGAACGTATCATTAACCATGCTGCAGGCAGCCATGGAGTCTCTGGGATATTTATGAAATATGATCTCAGTTCTCTTATGGTGACAGTTACTGAGGAGCATATGCCATTCTGGCAGTTTTTTGTAAGACTCTGTGGTATTGTTGGAGGAATCTTTTCAACAACAGGTTAACAACCATTTCTTTTTTGTCTAATAATTTCTGAAAGTGTTGCAAACATTTAAGATGCTTCTTCTTTAAGGGGCAAGAAATACATATTTTCATGTTTTGATATTTAAATAGCTTTTTCTTTAATATTTAATTACATAACTCCAAAATTATATTGACTAACCAGTAAACATAACTAATTTCACTGTTTTCAGTGACGTAAGGTAGATTATATAATGGTGAGTTAAGAGATCCTGAGTGTTAACGTCAGAATGAATTAGAATTGAATGCAAGTTCTGCCATTTACTTGGTGATAGCCTGGAATAGATCACTTACGTTTTTTGAGGTTTTCTAGTCAGTAAAAATAGTAATAATAATATCTAATTTGCAAGTGTGCTATAGGATTAAATATGAAAATGCCTAGAAGGCATTTAAGGTATTTTTAACTGTACAGTATGTAAAATCATATGTTATAGTACTTTGAATTATGCAATACATGGAACAAGGTTTTTAATCAGTAATGTGTTTATGATTTTATCCTGAGATCCTGGAATTCACTAAGATTATTTGTTGAGTTGTAATGATGAAAATTGGGAGTTGAGTACAATAGAAAAAAGAGGAAATAATGATTTCTTCACCTTCAGTCCCTATTCAGTATTAGGTGGAACTGGGTAGTTTATTATACTTAGAATCATATTTTTTAATGAATGAATAGCTTTTCTTAGGGAATTCTTTGTTAGTGCTTCTTTAAATCTATTTAAATTTGTGTTATAGATATTTATTTTCCAAAATTGTATTGGTGTGTGAAAATCTTGAAAAGATTGTGTTCAGGCCAGGTGCAGGGGCTCATGCCTATAATCCCAACACTTTGAGAGGCCGAGGCTGGCAGATCAACTTGAGGCCAGGAGTTCCAGATCAGCCTGGCCAACATGGTAAAACCCCATCTCTACTGAAAATATAAAAAATTAGACAGGTGTGGTGGCATATGCCTGTAATCCCAGCTACTTGGGAGGCTGAGGCACAAGAATTGCTTGAGCTAGGAGGTGCAGGTTGCAGTGAGCCAAGATTGCAACACTGTACTCCAGCCTGGGCAACAGAGCAAGACTCTGTCTCAAAAAAACAAAACCCCACAAAAGGTTGATTGTGCTCAGATCATGAATTATATAGCCTGTGACTTTTTTGAAAAGAAATCCATTTGTTTTAATATCTATCTCGATTATTTTTAACCATGGAAGTGAATAATGCAAACTGCTTTGTTTTCTTCCGTAATCTATTCCATTATATTTATTCTTAAATAGCAGTTTAGGAAATAATTTATTAAAAGCATAAACTTATTATTTATTACAGGCATGTTACATGGAATTGGAAAATTTATAGTTGAAATAATTTGCTGTCGTTTCAGACTTGGATCCTATAAACCTGTTAATTCTGTAAGTGGTATAGTATACACAGTGCTGATCTGTAAATCTTAGAATCATTGTTAAGTCTATGGGCCAGGCATGGTGGCTCACACCTGTAATTCCAGCACTTTGGGAGGCCAAGGCGGGAGGATCACTTGAGCCCAGGAGTTTGAGACCAGCGAAGGCAACATAGTGAGAGCCCCATTTCTACAAAAGGTAGAAAAAATTAGCTGGACAAGGTGGTGCAAACCTGTAGTCCCAGCTACTTGGGAGGCTGAGGTGGGAGGATCCTTGAGCCCAGGAAGTTGAGGTTGCATTGAGCTGTGATCACACCACTGTACTCCAGCCTGGGTGACAGAGCCAAACCCTGCCTTAAAAAAAAAAAAAAAAAAAAAAAAAAAAAAAAAAGATACATAGATAGGTTGATAGTAGCTTTTGGTGACTAGAAAGGATTGTCCAAAATAAAACTTTGTATTTAGAGGAAAGAATGTAAGGAATAAAACTAATTCTTTGGTTTTTTTCCCTCTCTTTCTCTTTAGGTTCCCTTTGAGGATGGCCACACAGACAACCACTTACCTCTTTTAGAAAATAATACACATTAACACCTCCCAAGTGAAGGAGAAAAACTTTTTGCCTGAGACATAAAACCTTTTTTTAATAATAAAATATTGTGCAATATATTCAAAGAAAACACAAATGAGCAGGAAACATACTTATTTTAAAAAAGAAAAAAAAAAAAGAAAAAAAAACCCCAAACTGAAATTCTATATTTGTTGTGTGTCTGTTACAAATGTCCTAGAAGAAATAATGCAGCTAAACAGTGAAGAAGCCCAACTGGAGTGTTGCTTTGAAGATGACGCCTTCTTATATTTTCACACAAAATGGGCAGTATCGAAATCAGACTTGGATTCTTGGTGATAAAAAGCCTGAAGGAAATAAGTGAAGCCACATCTATCTATGGAAAAAACAAAATATTAAGAAGTGCAAATGTTTGCATCCTTTTGTTTTTAAAAGATATGATGTCAGAATAAAATGTGGAAAACATATGGAAAACTAGTCTAGACTTTAAAGAGTTGTGATCAGGTCAAAATAAAGAAAAACAGGGACTAGTCCCTATGTTATAGCCATATTAATGTTAAGCCATATTGACAAGACCATTTATCCAATAATTTGGTCTAAAAAAGTAACTGCTTTTCTTTGGACTCTGGTTATTGACTTTATTAAATGTTGAAGGTAGAGTCTTAGAAGATTAAGGTCAGTTCTTACAGGGGAAGGTATGTAGGTGTTATGTAACAGAGGTGTCATTCACAAATGGTATAGTAGTCTCTTACACGGGAAAGAAAGCACATTTTTTAAAAAGATGCCAAGTTTCCAAATCTAATCATTATATTAGTGGTATATTTTGGGGGGCATAGGGTGAGTTATCAAAAGATCCACTACTGATAGTGAAAATTATCAGTTTGTAAAACATTGAGAGAGAAAGAATATTTTATACATGTGGTGAGTAGGGAACAGGGTAACTTTTAAATGAAAGTGTTAGGCAAACTAAGCACAAGATACATCAGATCTGAGAGGTGCCATATTAATGTCCATTAAACTGTAAAACTGGATTATGAAAGAAGTATTTGCATTCAGAGTATCCTGAATATGAATGATTCCGTACTAGATTGTGTTCTAACTTTCTTAACTATTTAAGGATTGGTTCTAAATCTTCAGAATATAAAAGATTAAAAATAAAGGGAGCTATCATACAGGTACTATTAAAAGCCGTATTTGGAATATGTGTGCCAATATCAGTTTTCCTTTGGTATTATTGAATGACGGTAGAAGAATCATCAACCAATCCCCAAAGTTGAAATCATTTAGAGAAACGGGAAAATAAAATTCCAGGTAAACAACAAGACTGAAAGACTAAGTTACAGTTTTTCAAATGGATTTATTTTAAAGACAAAGTTGTAAAAACAGGATGAACAGTATAATGGAGAAAAGGAGAAATAGTGATGGGTCTATTTTGCAGTATAATTTATGCAGAATGACATTCTGCAGAAAATAAGCATTTAAAAAAAAGATATCATTAACAGCCATGAAGTTAACTGATGAAAGTTGATGATACACTTTGAAGGATTTAGAATCCAGAAAATTCTAAATAGTAAATGAGCCTTCTCTAGGTTTTGATTTTTTTTCCTTCAGGTTATTTCCAAAAAGTTGGGCTGTAAACTAATGAAATATCTATCAACAGGAATTGTAATAGGAACGAATTAGAATTTTAGACTGATTGTCCTTTAAGTGTGCTTGGGAGAAAATTCAGTCGAGTTCTGGGTTTTTTTAAATGGGAGGGAAAACAATATTGATTTAGGATTTCTTGAGAACAAATATCTTTAAAAAGGATTTTAAAAATTATTTTGATACTTATATATGATTTTTGTTTTCATATTGTCCAAATGCCATATTAAAATTTTAATGAGATTTATCTCCTATGAAAGGAATTTCTTTAAAGCAAAATTCTGCTTTGCCATTGATTTCCATTTTAGAGTTGAAGGCTTCCATTTGAAACTCCTCAAATAGAGTCAGATTTTTGGCAATGGAAGTATTAAAATTCTGACCAGCCATTTGGATGATGAAGTTTACCTGCATATTAGGATTTGTTAGGAGTTTTTGGCCTCACCAACTGTTTTCTAATGCAGAGAGCACTTTACTGACCTACCTATTATGCAGCTTTCCCTCTGTGTGGAGGTGCCTCCATCCAGGATACCCTACTTTATGACCCAACTATTCGTAATATCTATACGTATGTATTCCAGACTACATATGTAAAAGTCTGAGACCTCAGATTACATGAAATGGATTTTTTAAAACTATGTTTGCATACATTGGCCTATAAGGAAGAGTAAATATTTAGGAGAATAATTCCCTGCTGCAGTATTTGTACACTTCAGACTACCTCTTAGGAAAAGCTTAATTAACTTAGTATTACAAAATTACTTTTTTTTTTTTTTAAACAGATGGGGCCTCTCGCTGTTGCCCAGGCTAAAGTGCAGTGGTGCGAAGATAGCTCACTGCATCCGCGAACTCATGGGTTAAAGCAATCCTCCTGCCTCAGTCTGCTGAGTAGGTAGGACTACAGGCATGCCCCAACAAACCTGGCTAATTCTTTTTCATTTATATAGATGGAGTCTTTCTGTGTTGCCCAGGCCGGACTCCAACTCCTGGACTCAAGTAATCCTCCAACCTTAGGCTGCTGCATTGCTGGGATTATAGACATGAGCCACACTGCACCTGACACTCAAATTACTTCTAGTTCTCAACTTAGATGATTAGTGTCACACTTTTCTCATATACATTTGATGATAGCATTGAATTTTTATAATTGAAAGTTTACTAATGCAAACAGGATTTATAGTCTTTAATACAATCATAATTTTGGAATTCATAAAGGGATGACTAAGATCTAATTTTTTAATACCCGTAAGGGAGATGCACTGTGCATTCTATGTCGAGTTAGTAATTAAAGTAGCAAAAAGTAATTTAATATGAAACTCCTTCAAAATTCAGAGCTTACACTTGAGTTCAAGATGCATATTTTTGATTGTTTAAAAGTTGCTTAAACCTGAGCCTTAGGACCTTTAAAATAGCATGTTTTTTAACCTAATACATCTCCTGTTTTGAACTCTAGCAAACCTTCAGCACGCCAAGGTGGTAGCTCTTTTCAATACTGTCAAAATAGGTCACCAGTCACTTACTACCTTATAGTAAAATGCCTGAGTCTATGCCTATGTATCCCCCATATTGTGATACAATCAAAGCATAGTTTTTTTTTCCACTTTCTGGAATATTTCTTTACTGATGAAGTCACTTTGCATTTAATAGTAGAAAGCAGACTGCCTTGGATTTTTTTTTTTTGTCTTGAGAGAAAAGAGAACATAAAATATTTAGTGTTGCAAGCACAAACATTTGGACTCAATAAATGACAAATTATAAAGCATTTTTTTTGTCTTTTTAATCCTAGGAGAAAATTCAAATGTACCCCCAAATAAGCCTCAGTTGCCATATTTAAACTTTTTTTCCTCAAGAAAACTACAGGAATTTTAAAATATCACTTGGTTATATTTGCTTTTCTTCCATATGGAGCTAAATTGCTATATGATACAGGGCTTATTTTATATTTCTCATATTAAAGATGAAAAAGTGATGAAAATTGAGTAACTCAAAATTACGTGTATAACCTGTGAACACATAATTTCAAGGAGTGAAACATTTAAATAGTTTTGGCAAGTCCAAACAATATTTTGTGTTTCACAAAAGGAGTTAATTCATCCAAACATAACTTGTTTATACTATTTTAATAATCTTAAGGAAAACAAGGACGAGAAGGCATGGTGAAAAGTATACATTAGTGAAAGCTACATACAAAAGCAGACCTTCAACAACAGCTCATAACAAATAAATGCTTTGTATTTTGTTTTCAAGCAGTTATGCAAATCAATTTGGTGACTTCTTGTACTGTACTTAGGTTACTTTCTTTAAGGTGTTTTTCTGGAATTGACTCAAATTGCCATGTCACATCTCCTGTCCCTTTTGCAGTTCCAGGTTGGAATTAGTATTTCAAATAAAGTAGGGGCACATCTAAAATATGTATGTATCAGAAAAGGTGTTTCTGGCTACTTAAGCATCCTTTGCCACAGTAGTTTCTCCCTTTGCAGGTCACTACTGTCTCTCAAACCAGTTACATCTGAAAATCAGCAATTGCTAGTCTTGGTTAATGTTTTAAAAAATAGTTTTTAAGTGATCTAGGCAGTGAGCTTTTTTCACACCTTTATGTGGGCATATGAGAATCATTACTATAGGCAGTTGCTTATGTTCCCAGAAAATATTATCAGAATCTAGAAAAGTAGCCATGTGGAAATTTACAAGTGATTCTTGTGAACTGTGAAAATTATTGATGTTTTCGGAAACTAGGCTGAACTGCTTTGTTTATTGTAAGATAGCACGCAATTTGGGCATTATTAGACCAGTCTTTTCCTTGAGATACTAAGTTAATTAAATGAGGTGTTAAATGGAAGTAATGCTGTTAGTTGAAAACTGCAAGTGTTTTTCTGAATTGTGTGCCCATTTGCCTCAACTTTTTCTAGTATTAGTTGCCTCAGGTAGTGATTCTTCAACTCTGTAATACTTGATACTGTATCAGGTATCTTGTGGGTGCAGAATATAGGGATTGCCAAAACTTCTTTTGAAGCATAGGTACCTTTTCTTTGTACTTTCCATCCTCTTTTTCCTCAAAGTAGAAGGTTCTTTCCCATTGCTTTGTTTATATTAGGCATTCAAATAATTGCTAATTTGTCTTGATGTGAAATACTTATTTGCTAGAGATTGTCTTTCATACAGATACCTGCTTTTCCTGCCTAATTATCATAAGAGAACTTTGTGTCATTTATTTGATGCCATAAATAGAATACTTATGTCAAAATAACCTTATTAATGGTGTTAGAAAAAGAAGTATTATGTACCTATATGTTAGTTTATATTCATCTGATAGTTATTCCTGTGATGTGATTTGGTGGAAAGAGTTCTTTGGAAGTTATTTCCTTTTTCCAGGGTGTGGTGCAGGGGGTGTAAAGGAGAGAGAAGTGCAGCAGTAGTCAGCAGTTAAGGACACCACACTAGAAGAGGGGAAGAATTTTAATTCAACTTTTTATTTAATCAAAAGTCAAAATGTGAATACTTGATTAGTGGAGTTATTGAATTGGTGAAACACAATCAAAAGTGAATTCTTAGAACTATTATGTTTTAATCCAATTCCACTGAGCTATATCTTGATTTCATATTTTTGCCATATCTATAGCTTGTATCTTAATTGATATAACTTGAAAGTATCATAGACATTTCACACCAAGGACCACCAGGTGCTTAGTGTCAGAGCCGGGTTGTCTGTTATGAATAGTACTTTCCAGAATTTAAGTGAGATTGGGAAAGATATTGCCCAGAAGAGTTCCTTCAAAATGCCCTTTCTATGGACCTCAGGAGAATCTTAATACTGGGCTAGATACTGCCCTAAGGCCTTGTACACTTTAAATACCTCAATGTGCCTTTCTGAATATTACCCAATTATTCCAGAAAGTGAGCATAAATATAACTGCCATTCTTTGTTAACATTTTATGCCTGTGTTGCTTTCAACTAGTTGTGTAGTGACTAGTTGTTTAGGTCCCAAATACTGTATTTAAATAATATTCCATGTTTTTAACATGAAGAAGTGCTGCAATCCAACATATACTCATCTCTCAAGTATGAGAAAAGTTGGAGTAACAGTTACATGATTACTATAGGAATTGGAGAATATATATAGTTTTTACTAATTAGTTTGCATTATACACAAAATATTTTTAAGAAAACCTATTTTCTAGAATTAGAGTCACTTAGTGAAGTCTTTTCACTTTTCTGCTGTGTGTTGTACAGTTAACATTGTGCAACTGGAATGATCAAGATACTAGTCAATCCTTTGGTGATCACATAAGTGTAATCTTCCCCACTTTATACAAGAAGACTAAAGCTACAATTTAAAACTTTATTTGAAATTTTGTTTTGCTCAGTGGCAAAGATCAAATGGGACCATCCCTATACTGTTAACCACTCTAATTGAGGCCTGAGCGGAAAAAGCTTAAATATAAAGGGTTCGGCCACTTTTAGGAGGAGACTCTTGAAAGAAGGTTACCAGGAAAATCAGGGTTTAAAAAGACAGAAATGATAGCTGTCAAATTCAAATTTGAGAAGCTATTAATTTTGACTTAAAAGCATGATACAGTAGAGTCCCCAATGCAAATGTGTTTAATCCATCACTCTGTACGTACTTATTGACACTTCTTGTTCCTTTTTAAGTCTAAGAAGTGAATATAGTTAAGAAAAATGTTAAGTGTGAACCTACTTTTCTAATTCCCCCACCCCTCAACCAGGTCTCCAAGGTATAACATGGAAAGGAAAGAGAGACATTTTCAGTGAGGAGTTATTTTTCTTACTGCATTTTTGAGGATACTGAGACCATTCTTCTTCTACTCATCTTGATTTTAAATTGTTCTGTTGAGTACCCCAGAATGGTTCCAAGGTCAGTACTGCTTGAGCTCATTTCAGCTTCTGCCATGCATCTTTCCACATTTACTGAATTTAAATGAATCTTCTCGGGGGAAAAAAAATGCTAAATATAGAAAAGTGGGAGTACTTTCATTTTAATATTCAAGGGCATAAAATAGAATGTTAGGAAACAATTTGGATTTTTTTTCTCTAAAATATATGTGATTATGGGCTAGTTTACAACCTTCCTTCTCTCACTGAAATAAAAATATATAGTTAAGGAATAGAGATGAATACATGATAGCACATGTGACATCTGACAATTTGGGCATATTCCTTGTTACTTTCTAATCTTGAGAATCACAGTTTGCTGTTTTAGAGGTATCAGAGGTTCCAGATGAAAAGTGATGATGACATTTTCTTAAACCTTGAGCATGCTGGATGCCCTAAAGTAGGAGAGGAATTTATAACAGAAGTTTACAATGAAGAACCAGACATTCCGAGCCATCTGAGATCTTGCAATGAGAAGGCGCCAGGCGATAAGGAAGAGGGCAGTATTAAAGAGGTAGTGAATATTTCGGAGCCTAGGGAACAGACAGACATAACCAAAGTTAAAATTACCAGATACCCAACCACATTATCGGAAGATAAATGTGTGTTTTCCTGGCGAAGACTGGCCAGTATCTATGAAGTGCTCAGGGTATGTGGCATAACTTGGCCTTTTGGTTTTTGCCTCTCATTTCTACAGCATTCTTGCTGAACAGTCAGATTTCTACCATATTTTCCTAACTACTTTCTCTTGCAGCTCTCTCTATTTGAAGCTATTCACAAGCATGACTAGCATAATCTTGTAAATATACTTTGATCGTGTTAGCACATCATAAATCTTCACTGGTTCTTGCTCATTAAAAGGAAAATTCTAAAGTTCTTAGCTTGCTATTCAAGGTTCTTCCTTCCTGTTTTGCAAGCTACTTTTCCACCCTCACCATCTCTGCACTACAGATCCCCTGCTTCTACCAGGGTTATACCAGTGTTAGAATTCTTTGTCCCTCAGGGATTATGACTAAAAGAAATCTAAGAAAGTTGAAAAAATTGAAGAGTGACTTTTTTTCCTAGGTTAAATACCATAATTAGGTCCCTGCTTATTGGGTATTTATATCCCATTATGACACAGTGTGGTAGAAGAAACAAACTTGGGTTCAAATCTGGCTCCCAGACTTACTGTGCATTACCATGGACAAGTTATTTGCTGTGTTTAAACCTAAATACCTGTTTGATAAAAATGGGATAACAAAAGTAATACCTGTCTCATAGAGGTGTGGTAAAGTCTAAATGAAACTTTGTTACAGGGCAGAGTATAGAGTACAGATCGGTCATGTAGTAAATGCTCAAGAAATGTTCATTCTTCTTCTCTGCACAAATGTTATGTCTGGCATAAAATTGGATGCACAGTAGGTGCTCAATAAATATTAGCTGACTGATGATACTCACCTTTTTAAGTGTTGCTTTGCTTCTGGGATCCCAGCCATATCCTCTTTCAGTAAGTATTTTTTAACTCCCAAAACATAATTTTCAATGTATTCCAACCAGTTCAACTGGCGCACATCAAAGTTGAATACCTGAGAGGCAAGAAACATTATAGATTGCCAGAACCTCAGTGCCAGACGGTCACTTTGTCCACTTGAGGTTTCTTTTACATAGATGGATGATATTCAACCTGGGAGACATAGGTTGAACCTCTCCAAAGGAGAGATTATTTGAGCTGTTATTTCAAAGGTACTGTAATATGGATTACTATTTACAGAGGAATATTTAAACATGGATCAAGCACAAACACTTTATTTCTTCTGAGGGAGATTTAAAGGAAATAGTATTACATAGCGTGAAAGCTTATGGTTGGCTTGGTATATGTTTCAACTAAGGAGTAATTATTTTAAAAAGTGATGGAATAATATGTTATGACCAAAACATAAGTGATGCAGCTTTCCCTTTCCTCTTAGATTTGGGTGTTATTCCCTTGTCCTGCCATTCTTCCTACAGCATTACCACTTCATTACACAGATTAAACTTTGGGAAGCAAGGCCTTAAGGAGTAAGTTAGCAGAATTTATATTTAAAAAGAAAGTGACTGGTAGTGGAAGAAAAAAGGAGTGATTTTTGTGAATTTCAGAATATGCAAAGATTTTAGGACTTATCCTTTGCTACTGTCAAGAAGTTAAAGTAGTAAGTGGTGCTGACGCTAAGGAATTAAACTGAAGGCCTGTCTTGAGAAATAAAAGTCTGAACTGTTGTGGAGAACTACTACATGAAGGAAGATTGATGACGCAGCACTGATGGAGGGAAGTCTGAGATGAGGCAGAGTGCACAGGTGTAGGGATTAGCTTTAGCAAGGTAAGGAAGGAACTGTAGCTGGGAGAGGCAGAACAATTTTGACTGGACAAGAATAGTGGATGATAGAGTTTATGAACAAAATCATTATTTTTCATTGCAGTCATATGCTGTGGCAGATAAAGGAAGAACACAGCCACCCAAAGGTACTGAAGGTTTGTAGAAATGATAACTACCAAGGAGTGACAAAATGATTGACGTGCAGTAGATAAAACATGTTGGCAGATCAGCAGTAACAATTTAACTAAAGTCCAAGAACCTATGTTTCTTACTTACATTAAATTTGTTTCCTGTGGTGGTGTTGATAGCATTGACTGATTTTCTTAAAATACAAAGCAAAAAAAAATCTGTGTCTATAACCAAAACGTCCTTTATTCATCCATCAGCTTTCCAAATCAAATAATTCTAAATTCCAAGTGAGAAGCATTTTCCTGTTGCTTACGCCAGTGCTATACTTACTCTCTGGTCTTCAGGACTCAGCTCAGACATCAGCATTTCTGTATTGCATGTGCTCCATTCCCAACTCCGGTTGATGAAATACTCCATCATGGAAACACTTCTTAAAAGCCGATTCATGACCTTTGTCATCCTGAGATAACCATCAGATAGGAGTAAATACCAGTGCACCACAGATGGCTGCTTCCCTGTCACTCTACAGGGATGTATGAGAAAGTAATTTTAAGAAAATGCAAAAATTATCCCTGTCTCTTTCTCCCATTCTTCATTAAAATTTGTATTCTTTTTTCCCCCTTCCACGTTAACTCTCTGTTGATTCAACAGAAAAGGAAAAGGGCTGGACCTAAAGGAGCTTGTTCGAGTAGGTGTTTAATACTACCACACTCCTCTTTCTCTTTTCTAACACCTATTTCTCAAGAATAGCAAATCGGGCCAGGCGCGGTGGCTCATGCCTGTAATCCCGGCACTTTGGGAGGCCGAGGCGGGCGGATCACGAGGTCAAGAGATCGAGACCATCCTGGCCAACATGGTGAAACCCCATCTCTACTAAAAGTACTAAAAAATTATCCGGGCGTGGTGGTGCGCGCCTGTAGTCCCAGCTACTCGGGAGGCTGAGGCAGGAGAATTGCTTGAAACTGGAAAACGGAAGTCGCAGTGAGCCGAGATTGCACTACTGCACTCCAGCCTGGCGATAGAGCGAGACTCTATCTCAAAAAAAAAAAAAAAAATAAGCAAATCTATTTTAAAAGTGAGCCAACTATTCGGCTTGAATGACATACTGTCCATTTTTTGAATTCTGATGTTGACAATTAGGAAATTTATTTCTCACATTTTTACTCTGTCACCCAGGCTGGAGTGCAGTGGGGCCCAGCTCATTTTTTGTATTTTTTGTAAACAACGTTTTGCCATGTTGCCCAGGTTGATCTTGAATTTCTGGGCTCAAGGGAGCCACCTGCCTTGGCCTCCCAGAGTGCTGGGATTATAGGCATGAGCCATTGTACTTGGCCTTATTTCTCATCTTTATTGTACGTTCTTGTATTTTTAAAAATTGATAGGATCTGAGGTCTTAGTATATAAATTTTGGGCAGAAGTGTAGACTATAATGTTGTTTGGTGAACCAAAAGCAGATGTCAGTCATAATGGAGATTTAAAAAGAGAAAATAACTTCTTGTTGATAACCTATTCTGTATTAGACACAGCCCCATACTTTTACAAAGTATTCCCTCTGCTAATTTTGATGTCATCTTGTTAGGTAAGTCTGCAGTTTTAGAAATGAGTAACATGAGCTTAAGATAAAGTGTCAAAGTCAAATTGCAACCCAGTTTTAACTGACCTCAAAAAACCTATGCTGTGTAAACTCACTACTCCTGTGAACCATTATGCAAGATGAACCACACTGTCCAATCTCGCGGTCAGGACTTGGACCAGATCATCTTTGTGCACCTCCCAACTTTATAACAATTTACAAAAACTTTCATATACAACCTTACTTGATCCTAACAATATGGTTGTGAGAGAGTCAGGATTTATATTATGCATCCCTATTTTACAGAGAGATTATGCTCAAGGTCCCATAGCTAATGGTCCACCTAAGTCTTTTAGCTACAAGTCACCTTTGGCCTGTAAAGCACTTGATTTTTAGTTAACTCAGTCTTGATAATAGTGATTACTGTAGTTGACTCAGTAATTACCTATGATGCTGTTGTTGGGATTTGGGCTTACTTCTGGTAAAAAATAAGCCCATGTACCTAATGAGTCATGAGGTATTTCTCTCACTGTATTATAGATTTCTTAGGCATGAGGTAGGCATTATTGTGGCTTGATAGAAGCACCATAATAGGGTTCCACTTTAAAAATATGAATGAGTGTAAGAAATACTGGTTTGTACCTCTCATACACTGCTGTGATAGTGCCAATTGACAGTCTTCCTTTAGGGAGGATCACCTGGCAGTAGTCACAACATCCACATACCCTTTAATCCAGCAACCTCACTCCTCAGCATCCTCTCCTGACACAGAGGTACGTTCTACAAAGAGGCAGGCACCATGATATTCATTGCCCCATTTTTTACAGTAGAAAAAAAAGACAACACTGGGCAGAATGACTTAGATTTTCATGGAAAATTAATGGGAAATGTTGTAAGATACAAGTGACTGATTTATATATACATACCCCCTACTATAAAGCAAACTATATATGTCCATATATGCAATATGTCCATATATGGATATAAAAGCATAGAAGAGTATACACAAGCACACCTGGAGAAGGAAAGGGTCTAGAAGGATTTTAGCTTTTTCTGCCATAAAGATTATTGCTAAAATACATACCATACAACAAACCAACAAATATTACTGTTTGACTTCTCACAAAATACATATAGATTTTTATTGTGTCTCTTCCTGCTGTGTTTGTCTTTTTTCCTAACTAAACTTTGTTCTTTATCCAGGCCTTCTTCTAATCCTGACATATTTTAAAACCTTTAGCATTTCTACCTACCATATTTGTGGGTTTTTTTTCTTTTTTTTTTTTATTTAATAAGCCTCATACAAGTATTTTCTCTATAATCACAATGTTTCCTTTTCACCTTGCTCAAGAACTGAGTTATGAGCTCCAAATGAGGTCTCTAAAAATTTAGATAAATTCTACATTGGCTAAGTTTTAGAAATTTGCACTACTAATAAAGATGATAATTAAGCACGATGAAGAAGACTTCCTCCCTTATCAAGGCGGTTCATACTTCTGATTCTTGATCACAAAAATTGCCTTAGGCAATTATAATAATGATTCCTCTGACATACTATTATTCCAGCAAGACAGATAAAGAGATATGTCCTATGCCACACAGTTAGGTGGTGACAGCTGCCTTCGCATCAGCACACTGTATTCCCTCTAATTTCTTCACTCATCTCTAGGTGGCAGTAAATCTGGTTACAAATACTGACTTTGAGACAGTTTTCCCCACATCCTTCCTGTCATTTCCTTTGAGACTACTTCAGATTCTTTCCTTAGCTTCTATTTCCCCATTTGTAAAATTGGGATGATGAAAATATCTTCCCTGGGTAGCTGTGACAATGAAAATGGGATCATGATGCATCATCCTTAGCCCCATGAACGCCACAGTAAGCTCCCAGTCAGTAAGACTGGCCATCATTATTTTATATTTAAGATTATCTACCTATTTGGAAATCCTAGTGACAGAGTCTCAGTTGCTTTTCTTTTAGTGTGAATGATTACTTGCCGAATTCATCAAGCAAGCTCTTTAATATTTACCTTCCTTTATTGTGCTAGAGCATTTTTAATGTCTTTTGTGGCTTCTCACTATGACTGCTTGGTTTGTTCAAAACTTACACAGGTCGAGTATCCTTCATCTGAAATGCTTGGGCCAGAAGTGTTTTTGGCTTTGTTTTCAGATTTTGGAATATTTGCATATATGTAATGAGATGTCTTGGGATGGGACCCAAGTCTAAAGGGAAAACTCGTTTCTGTTTCATACACACTTAGCCATATACACATAGCCTGAAGGTAATCTTATATTTTAAATGATTTTATGCATGAAACAGTTTTGAATGTGTTTTGACTGTGACCCATCACATAAGATTAAGGTGTGTGGAATTTTCCACTTGTGGCATCATGTCAGCACTCAAAATGTTTTCGATTTTGGAGAATTTCAGATTTTGGATTTTCAGATTAGGTGTGTTCAATCCATATATATGGGTAAGATTCAATTGTCTCCTTTAATCCTCCGCTGAAGGAAGCACTAAAGATCTGGGGGACTTAATCTCCCATACAGTGACACTCTCAAAACCATTGACTCAGCTTCTCACCTGGGCTTCCTTCCAGTGAGCCGCAGATAGAAGTCATAGATGATGGCAGGGGCCCGGTGGCTGACTGCATTCCTATACTGGGTTGTGAAGTTGTTGGTGGTAAAATTAGCATATGGCCTCCTGAAAGCTCTCTCAAGTGGGATTTTTTCAAAGGTTGCCAAGACTTGGAATCCTGGGGAAAAAAAGAGAGTGAGTGCTAGAGGAGAAGAGGAGAATATAAGCCCATTATAGAGGAAGGCATTTGTAATGGGTCAAAATAATAAAGAAGAAGGATTTGCTGCATAGAGTCAAGAATCAATGTGGGCAAGTGGTCCCCTGCAAACCGAAACAATGTGAATGGGTTAAGAACTGGATCCTTTATTTGAAACATTTACTCTAAAACAAATTATTGGGGAAAGACTTGTAGTCAATACAAGAAGGTACTGTTCAGAAAAACGTAAATCTGCATTTAATTCTAAGGTTATCTAGTCTATTCTGAAAGCCCCAAGACAGAGGCTAGAGACCTTATTTCTCTGGCTGGACCATTACTTTTAGAACCATTTAGAAAGTTTCTTCACATTTATTTGAATCTTTATTAAAGGGTTAAGTCAAAGATTCTAAAAGTAAGATTTCCTTGCATTAATTTACTTTAATACTTCTCTGGGAATATGTTAGACTCAATTGTCCACTCTGGTATCCAGGGTTTTATTTGTAATAGTATTTTTCTTTTTATATTATTACTTTAATTAGGCTTAAATAATAACTTTTTATGTACATTTGTGAGTTCAGTAGTTAATGAATTCAAAAGATATTCAAATGAATATGAAAATGAATTCAAAAGATATTAGATATTCAAAATGAATTCAAAAGATATTCATTTGAATTCAATTTTATTTAATGTATGTAGGTTTTTTTTCGAAGCATATGCCTAAAAATCTATCTGAAAATATAGATCCTATACAGAGAAGAGTCTCAAGAATCATGATCAGCTGCTCCATAGGCACTTATAAAAACATATGTGGCATTATTAAAACATTTGGTTATGTGCATAACCAAAAGTTATGCACAGGTTGATAACCTAAGAGATTCTGATATCAACACTGACATTCTGATCTATATATCCATATACCTGTTCAACATTTCCCTCTGGATGTGTAATAGATGTTCACATTTAACAGCTCTAAAATTGGCCTCCTGATATTCCCACTACCGACCACCCCCTTCCCAATACGTATACAAACTTGCTTCTTCATCAATCTTCTACTTCTAATCAAATGATAATTCAATTTTTATAGTAGTTCAGGCAAAAACTTTAGGGTCATCCTTGGTTCTTCTCTTTCTTTAACAACCCACACACAATTGAACAAAATCTATCAGCTCACTGTTTGAAAAATACCCAGAATCATAATTTCCACCTGCTGTCTCTCTGATCCAAACCCCTAATGTAGCCTGGAGTGTTGCAGTACTGTCCTAAGTGGTCTCTGCCACTACCTTTGTACCCCTACAGTCTAACCTCCATGTAGCAGGCAGAGTGATTCCTGTAAAATGTAACTCAGTATATATTACATGTATTTCTCCATTCAGAGCCCTTCAGTGGATCTCATCTCATTTAGAGGCAACGCCATGGTCTAAAAGGTCTTGCACTATCTATATCCTCACCCTCTGTGCCCACCACTCTGATTTTGTCTCCTACCATTCTCCCTCTCAGTGCTTCTGCTGCAGCCACACTGGCCTCCTTGCTTCCTCGAATATGATTAAAGAGCTGTAGCATTGATTGTTTCTTCAACTTGGAATACTTCCTCCACATGTCCCTTCAATCTGCCCCCTCACTTCTTTCCGGTCTTGGCTAAGATGACACCTTATCAGAGACTTTCCTTGGCCATCACATATAAAATAGCGGCCATCCCACATAACTATTTACTTCTTTAGTCTGTTTTATTTTTCTGCAATCACTCAACCATATCTGATGTCTATTTCTCCTTTCTAAGATTTATATACCATAACAAAATTATGTCTGTTTTGTTTCAACCTATATAGTACCTTGAAAAGTGGCAGGTAATCAGCACCCAAGAAATATTTTTTGACTAAAATAAATAGCAACATACAATTACTTTCCATTTCCTTAATCTATACCAATCCTTTCATTAGTCATTACAAATATATTTATTTAGCATTTAACATTTGCCAGGCACTGTGGTAGGTGCCGAGGTAAAAAAATATATATATGATATATTCCCTATTAAAGAATTGGCAATCTAGTAGGAGATGTGGACAATTTGCGATTACATATTTTGCCTGAGTATTCTGCTAGAGATCAGTACAGTATGCTCTAGAGGAAGACAAAAGAAGCATCTAGCTCTGTCTGGGTGCCAGGAAGGGGATGGGTGAGGCTGGGTTAGGGAAGGCTTTCTGAGTAAGCTGTCTAAATGGTAATAGCAAGCATTTACTGAAATGTCCACCATTCTAATCACTGTGCTTAGCACTTTATCTTATTAAATCCTCCCAAGAGCTCCCTGGAATAGAATAATTATTATTTTCATTGATAGAAAAAAAATTGATCTAAGGGAGAAACTGAGTGATTTTTTTCAAGTTGATAACTAGTAAGTAGTGGAGTCTACTAAATGGTAGGACCCATACCAGCATATAATATTTATGTGGGCATGGATTTCTGTTTAGTGATATATCCTCAGCCCAAGAATAATGCCTATTTAATGAATACAGGAGTGAATGAATGAGCTATGATTGGAATCCAAGTCTAAGATCTTAACACCCAAGACTTTTAACCATTAAGCTACTGTCTTTCCAATCTGAAGACAAGTAGAAACTCATGCACATGAAGAAAATTCAGTCTGGCAATTGAAAACTGCACTTCTACATCCTCATAGGTCAAAGAAGGATTTAAATGAAAAATGCTTAATGCTTAGAGAGTAATGATAACATAAACATTATACAACAAAATGTGTGGGATACAGCCAAAGTGGCATTTCAGGGAAAAATAAAACCTTAAATCATGTATTAGAAAAGCTGAATATTTGTGAGCTATGTTTCTAAGTTGAAGAGAAGAAAAAAAATAAAGAAAACAGGAGGAAGGGGAAAATAGAGATAAGGCAATACATCAACGCGACAGAAAAACAATGCAACATAATAAAGAATCAATAAAGCCAGAAGAAATTGGTTCTTTGAAAAAAAGAAATAATAAACCCTTTGGAGAAGACACACAAATATTATGAATTAAAAAACACAATTACAGATACAGTTTAGGACAAAAATATTAATATGAAAAATTTTATGTGAATACATTTTAAAACAGGCAAATTCTTAGAAAAATAGATAAATAAAATTTACTAAAACTGATTCCAGCAGAAACTGAAAGCCTGCAAAATTCTTTAACTATTGAAGAAATTGAAGCAATAAAAAATCCTCTCATAAAGTTACAAATTCAGATAATTTATAGGTAATTTTACCAAGTTTCCAAGGAATCGATTGCTCCAATATTACACAAATACTTCCAGAGAATTGAAAAAACAAGGGAAACATATTATTAGCAAACTGAATTAAACAAAATATAAAAAAGATAATATGGTATGACCAACTTGGGTTTATCCTAAACATGGCAGGAGAGTTTAAAATTTGAAGCCTTCTGCTTAAAATTAGCAGCAAGACAACAATATGTACTATTGCCATTTTTATTCACCATTGTATTAGAAGTTCAACAAGAGCTATAAAGACTTAAGGTTTGAAAAGATAGGAATAATACTCACATTTTTGCAGATTAAGTAACTGTCTACATAGAAAACCAAGAGGAAATTTTGTACAATTTCTAGCAATAAGTTTAGCAAGATAGCTAAAGGGTCAATAAATGAAAATCGACTGCATTTGACACTGTTCACAAAAAATTATAAAACATATTTTTACATAAAACATTTAAATTAGTAAAAAATGTGTAAATTACCTAGGCCCTAGATATAAATCTGATAAAAGATGCTTAAGACCTATACGCAGGAGATTAAAAACTCTTCTTAAGGGACATAATGGAGACAATTCTATGGAGAGATAGCCCTTGTTCACTCACCCAGCTGTCTATCACTCCTTGTAATGTCACCTGAAGCTATGTATGGTAAACATCCTATCACGTGGCTACTGCTACTAACAGGAAGCCATTTGATCCCTCCTAAGAGCCCTGATAGGAAACACAAATGAGTTTAATTTGTATGCAACACCAAATTAATTAGTAATAGCTTCCAGATGCTGTATTAGATGGGCAGCTAGAACAGAGCCTTGGCACAGGGAGAAACAATGTAGTATCAGCCAGCAATGTTTGCTATAAGTGTAAGAGGAGTAGAGAAAAACACCTGCATGCCAGGTGTTATTCATTCTTGGAAAAGCATTTTTCAATTCAAAGCCTATTATAAATGAGCCACAGCGTCTAGCTGCCCTGCAATAGAATGCTCAGTGAGGTACCATGGCTTACCATTGGAATATGTAAGGAACAGTGTTACCTATGTAACAGGGAAAGAAGGGATGCGTTCGTAGGTTCTAAGAAATCCTACAGAATAGCCAAACTTCCTACTTTTACCTTCTACCATAATTAGATGTTTAAGTTGTACTCAAATCTATTTCCATGGTTTTTATACATTGAACAGATCCAATCCTTTACATTCAGACAAATCAATCATGTGTAAAGTACAGGGTTTCTCAAAGTGGGTTTCACCAAGCATCAAGAATCATCCAGATGCTTATTAAAAATATGGTTTCCTTAGCAACGCCCAAGACCTTGGTCCCAGGGTTCAAGGAATCTGGATGTTATTTTTATTTCTCCCATAGTGATTCCTATTCACTTTTACAAATCACTAGTAGAGTGGTTACGGCACACCCAAGGGAGACAAGCTGCATAAATTAATGATCAGTATGACGGACTTAATAACAAAGGAATAATATCACCTGACTTTTCTAAATCTCATTGATCATTGATCATATCACATTCTCAGTGACATATTAAGAAGAGAAGGGGTGTGTGTAGGAGCCACTGCTCCAGCAGGGAGGAGTATTTCAGTATTTTATCACTGACATTCTTTATAACTGCCAACTTTTACCTTGTTTCATCACTGTTTTTAAAACGTCTATGGACCCCTTACTGCTTACAATCATGTATATGTTCCCACTGACTCCTTTCCTTGGTAACCACAGTACATTTCAGTTAACCACCACACATTTACAATTTATCATTATTTTGCCTTTTACTTACTTTTTGTCTTTCTCCCCGTGTAGGATCTAAGCTCCATGACACACTATCAATTTTTTCTCTGTGTCATACACTAGTAATTATGCAGTTACATGGCTATAGGCACTTACCCATTTTGCCCCAGTTGCAGGGATTGAGGTTACCAGATGTGCAGTGGTAGACTAATGTTGACTTAGGTCTGGAAAATGAAATAAAAATTAGATAAATACAACAGAATGGAAAACTAATGAAATAAAAATAAGGAAAAATAATATTTAGACAGAGTGGTTTCAATAGTTCATCTGATGCAAAGCTTCCATCTTTTGTTCTTTCTCTGGGTTAATAAGCAAAATGGAAGAAGACTAGGAAAAGCGTGTGTGTGTGTGTGTGTGTGTGTGTGTGTGTGTGTGTGTGTTTGTGTGATGTCAGGAGTGACAGACTATGGAGCACATATGTGTGACTTCACATAAGAAAAATTTAATTCTGCTTACCATTTACTAACAGAGCCAAATATATGAACAATCTATGTTTTTAATCTTTATACCAGGAAGCTTCCCCACATGTAGTGTTTCAACTTTTGGCATTTACCAGAGTTCAATTAAAAAAAAAGATTCTCTCACTTCATCAACTTCTATCTCCTTTGCACTAAAAAAGAAAGCTGAATTTTAGACTACTGAATAGAAAGAAAAGCCTTTTGGTTATCAAGAATTTTATGGTTAAGTGATTTAAAGGTTTTATTACTTTTGAGTAGCCAAGTACTAAACTGTATTTATAAAACAACTCAATGCATATATGATGGCATATTAGGAACTCTACAAAATATTGAAACAAACACCGCCTCACGTTTGGGATCTTGTACAGTGAAATGCCTATATTTGGGAAATGTGCCTAATGTATTCACCCTCCTACTCATGAAATCTTTGAAAGCCCACCTGAGCATCCATACCTGTGAACTGCAGTATACCATCCTACAGCTAGCGTGAGATTGACAACTGTATCAACCGGAATTAAGTCTGCCACAGCCTTTGGAGTAGCTTTTATGGCCCGAAGAAACCCTTTCCCAGCCTGCATAGGAAAAAGAACACAGAATATCAAACCAGGTCTTAAGTAATAGCTGGGGCTAAGGTACGTATCATCAAACTGATTATATTAGTGCAGTAAGTGAAAACAGCTAATATTGATCCACTGCTTACCAGGTTCTTATGCTAAGTCTGACTTCCTCACCTATCCTACCTTCTCAGCCAAGTGCAACTCCAGCATATCCATGAACTACTAGTGTTCCTCACGTTCCTTTAGGGAATAAATTTCCTCAATTTTGTGAGAGGTTAAACTCAGTTAATTCACAAACACCAACAATAAACTTTCATATCTTAAAAACTAATTCGTGACATGCTAAGAATTAAGATTATATAAATTTCCCATTAATGTTCTCATCACTATTTACCATTTCCTTGATTTTGCTTTCTTATAGGGTTTATTAACTTACAAGCAATAGTAGGCACTAAAAGTTTAAGAAACATTTATTTGAAAAAAAATTAATTGGTGAAATTCCACCACTAATAAAAGAAAAACTTTTTGGGGGCTTGGAAAAATTGTCTTATTATTTACTTTTTATTCAGTATTTTAGTTCACCTTACAGATCACTGATGTTATATAGATGCAAGAATTGGAAATTATTCCTGTTAATAGTTTGTAGAGTTCATGAAATTGATTCTTTGTGCTTTGCATGCTTCCAACATTGAATTGCAATGATGAACACTTTCTTATATTACTCAATTCTGTTTTCTTATAACTAGCACCCCTTCTTTCAGACAGAAGCAACCAATTTAGAACACTATAGAAAATGTAAATAAATATTCAGCTTTGCATATAATGAGACCCATTTGGGGATCATGTTGAAATAATGATGTCATAAGTCACCAAACATTCACCCCAAACTGAACTTTTTTAGTTGAAGACAGGTAGGAAACAGAAAGAAAGGGGCTGCTAGAAAAATCAGAAATTGGAAGGTCTTCACCACTGTCATAATTCACTGTCTCATATTTGTATTGTAATTCATGTTGAACCTAATTCTGGAGGAAGAGAGACAGATTCTGAAGTGCAGTCTGAATCCCTAATAAGATTTAAACTCATTTAGATCCTTGATTTCCTATTCATGGTACAAAAGAGAGAAGTTGGGTTGAGTCCCTAAATGCTTCAGTAAGAGCCATTAAGCCCCACAGCTCAGTTGGATCAATCTGGACTCCGAGGAGATGCTCCCTGAGGGCTGCTTACCTAGAGGAGCCACTTTTCTCCCTGTAAGAGATTATTCAAAAGTGTTGCCTATGTTCACGGACTTTTTGTATTTGAAAAATTTGCTCCAATTGGTAGTTTTCTTTCGTGTATTCATGAAGAATTATTGATGTATATCTCTTTTCTATACCCACACATAAACTCTTATATGTGTTTTATAATCAAGACTTTAATAATCTTTGAAGCTACTCTTTTTATTGCATCCTCAATTCACTGTACTAATTCATGCCATTACAAACTGCAAAAAGGAAGAAATATCCCCATCTTGTGGTCACTAAAGAAAAATCCTTGATGCTTAAAGACTTCAAAAATAAAACTCCTAAATAGTAATTGATAGCACATTATCTCTGTTTTTCTGATAAAAAATTCTCAAAGGATAAAAATAATTTCATCCTACTTCTATATTACAATCAGAATAATTAAAAGAATATGCCTCAATTGTTGGTAAAATAACATTTATATTTTTGGATTAATGAAGCTAAGCTAGCACTAAGAATTTTGTTACTATTCCTCTACCACATTTTAGGGAGTTACTTATTCATTGTTATACATACCGCAATAATGAGTCCGCTAGGTCCATTTAGATTATCCACCCAACCCTAAAAGAAAGAAGATTTCTATCGGTTACACATTTTGGAAAATTATTTTACCTTTGGAACAGCTGCAGGCTAATGTTAATAAATTTCAAACAGGAACACTGAGACCCCAGCCAATACCACTATCTAATACAGTGTTATTAAGATCTCAAAGATCAATGGCAAAACATTTGCTATTTTCTGCACTTTATTTGACTGTGCAAAAATTAAAATTTTGCCAGGATTGTTTCTCATAGCAGGAGTCATGAATGGTTTTGCAGTGGACTAAGTTAAACCTTATGGAGTAAGTTGAACCTTGTCCTTATATCATCATCTGTTAGCAATTCACCAACCATACTTCTCCACCTCAGTCCTGACTTTAGCCTCCATAGGAGAACACTGAAAACATGATTTGTGCTAATGGCCCATTTCTTTACTTTTTTTTTTTTTTTTTTTTTTTTTTACCAGCTATAGAGTCCATGCCATGAGGGAAATATATGTGTGTGTGTGTGTGTGTGTGTGTGTGTGCATGCACATGTGCGCATGTGTGTCTGTGTGTGTATTGACTTGCTTAAAGATGTTACAGAGAAGATTACATTTAAGAGCAGTTAGAGGAAAATGTATTTTTGAGTTTGTTTCCTAAGCCCCAAGCCATTCAGTTGACCTTATTATGTCTCTTTACCTTACAGTATAAAAGTCAAATGTGTGTGTATAACAGGAGAGGAAAAAGAAGACAGGAGAAGATGAAGGGATTAATATTTGGTGAGCGTTTTAGTAGGACCCAGCCTCTTACTAGAGACTAAGCACTCCTCTTACATTGTCTTATTAAGGCAACTCTCCAAAGTAGTATCTATTCTGTTTTATGGAAGGGACAACTCAAAAATGTTGCATTGCCAGTAAGTAGTGGAGCTAGAAGTTATCTGCCCCAAAGCTTCACAGACTTGCTTTGAAGAAGATGGTATAATTCAAAGTACTTTCCAAAGGACATAGCAGTATGCTGAGGTTAAAAAAAAAATTAGTATTCCTAAACTGAGATCCTTCTGTGAGCTTCAAAACTCTTGTTTATCCTGGCAGTTGCAATGCTACCAATTTGGCCATCAAGGACATGCTGGTATGCTTAAACTATAGTGGGAAAGCCAAGATATGAAACCATCACCCATGGGAATTCTGAGACTAGAATAATTAGAAGCTAATTTAAGATCTCTATCCAACTCTAGGACAGTAAGAGTAACTGCCAGAGGAGCCGCATACTGTGTAAATCCTGAACCCAAAGTGGAATTTTGTCCTAGTAAAATGGGTTCATATTTGATTGGCTGTTCTTAGCTATAAATCCCGAGGAGAAGAGGAAGACATCAGAAAGTAATTGGACTAAAAGAACCTTAGTTTGGAAGCAAAACACAGAATCCAGGTGAGTGGGCTTACAGGGAAAGGCTCCTGCCAAGTTGCTCCCACAATGGAGGGCCTTATGATGGCGATGTTCATGTTCCCGCTCTCTTGCTGCACCACCATTTCTCCCAAGGCCTTGGTGTAGGTGTAAGTATTGGGCCGATCGCCGATCAGCTTGGGTGTGATCTCATCAATAATAGCATCGTCTAACCACCTAAAAGGTAGTCAGAGTGAAAAGAATTCTAGTAACATACGTTAGACAATAAACCAAAAGGAAAATGTGAGACACAGACAAACAAAACTTCCACCGTCAGCCTCAGTTCTGGAATTTGGAACAGTCGCATGATACCAAGTCTGAGTGTGTACCTGTTCAAAGCACGCATGAGCTCTTTGCGCTCCACTGCTAAGTCCAATCTTACCAGTCAAATCCAATGCCCTCCCATCCAAACAGATAAGTAGGTAGGTAGGTAGACCGATAGAATCAATATCAATACTACTTTATTACTACTGATAGTATAGGGCTATTAGTACTACTTTTCACTACTACTAATTTATCAGCATTGATTACTACTTTATCTGTAGTAGTATAAATTAGAGGTTATTACATTTAACCTCTTTACTTCCTCTCCAACAAGCTCATAAATACATTCATTGGACACATTATTGAGTCCCAGTCATTCTCCCAGTAGTATACTGTATGCTGTGTTCAGGGAGTTGAGGCTCTCCTCCAAAGTGTTTCCATAGCAGCCCTACTCATCGTTGTCCAATAAAAACCCAGTGCAGTGATCCTTAAGCCTTAAATTTTTAAAATTTCATTCAATGCAAATCAAATCAAAGCGACTACTTTTGGCAGACTTACAATCTGTTTTAGTAAATCTGTGTAATGTGTTTTGAAGGTCTGTTTAGAGTCTAGGCTAATAACTTGATAATTATCTCCAGAGATTTCCATCAAATTCATAAGTCTGTCAAGTGAGGTGATTATAGTACTCTAAAATAGCTTCAAAATCACGATTATTGAATACTCCTACTTATAAGATAACATGTATCATGAATAACCAAGTTACCACAGCATTAGCCTAATCTGTCTTAAAAATATGTCAGAACCATTTGATAACCCTAAACTCTATCTACACCTCTCTAAGAGAGCAACAAAATTATTGTCAATTAAATACGTAACATTTCTTCTAGCTGACAGATCTATGTGGTTGAATTATTGATATAGCATAGCTTTTTAAAAATTAAGCTGCTGGAATATGCTAGTGTGATGTTTCTAATCAATCTGGTACACTTATTTCTATTTTATAGAACATGACATAACTATCTATTTTGATTGCAGAACATCTTCACTGTTACCACGTTGCTGACATGACACATTTTTGAACAACTAAGATGTACATGATGTTAAGACTTACTCAGAATCACAACTTTCAATTTTAATGCCTCATTTGATCCTGAGGTAGAACATGGGCATTGACTATAATGTTTCCATTTTTCTTGCTTTGCTTCTATTAGTGCTGAGAACCTTTTCATTTAAATTGAATAGAGAAAGATTGAGGGGTTCTAGAATTAAAAACAACTTCAACTACATAGAAATATCTAGGATATTTTAACTATATGGTCACCTGGGGGCTGGGAAAGAGTGCAGGATGATGCAGACAGCTCTCCATCTTAACAATAACCCTACTACTACCTCATTTCATTTGTGGGTCAACAGTGGATTGAATGACTTAAGACCATTCTCTCTCACTTGCAAAAATATACAGTTTATGAAAACCAGGTCTTGAGGGAATAGAGCTTAATTTCAATAAGGCTGTAAAGAAAAGAATCCTAGAAAACATCAGAGCCCAACAATGTGCTGGGATTCTATGTCACATGGCTAGTACCAGTTGCTGTCATTAATTTTGGGGTATATGGAAAGGACAATACTTGGGGGGATGGGGGACTTATAAAGCTTGGTAAGTTTACTTGTCTTAGAAAATTTTGGTTTTATAGATATCTAACAACACGGATGCAAGAAATTTAATATTCTATAGATGGCTTGCCTCTGCTACTCTAAGCTACACTTGTATTCCACTGTTTTATCTTCTCATTCCAATTGTACTTGTGAAAATGGCAATAATTATATTCATTCAAAATTCTCAGGCTATCATGAGAGTAAACAGGAATATTCACAACTGCATTTAACTTCTTTGATAAAATGAGCCAATAAACCTAAGGCAATCTTATTTTTTAATAACACAACCAATGAGCATACATCTTCGTAGGAATGGTTGGTCCTAAAATGTCATTTCTGGCCAAGTACAGTGGCTCAAACCTGTAATCCCAGCCCTTTGGGAGGCTGAGGAAGAAGGATCGTTTGAGTCCAGAAGTTTGAGAACAGCCTGGGCAACATAATAAGACCTGACCTCTACAAAGAAAATTTTAAAAAATTAGCTGGGCACGGTGGCATGCACCTGCAGTCCCAGCTACTCAGGAGGCTGAGGCAGGATGATTGCTTGAGCCTCAGAGTTGGAGGCTGCAATGAGCCATAATTGTACCACCATACTCCAGCCTGGGTGATAGAGAACCTGTCTCAAAATGAATGAATGAATTAATTAATTAATTAAAAAACCAAAAATATAATAGCATTTTTAATACAGCCAAACAGACCATCTGCTAGCTCATCCAGCCACTTCCTAGGTTCAGAGGAGAACATGTATATCCACTGGTTGGGCGAAGCCCTTCTTACGACTTAAACTCATTTCAGGGTTGCTGCTGCTGTTTGTTCTCAATTTGTTTTTAAAACAGTAAATAAGTTAACATAGATTTAAAAAGACACTATATAAACCAACATACATGTCTGAAATTAATCTAAATATCTTTCAGTATACTCAGGAACATGTTTTGAACCCATGGGTCTCAAATTCTAAACTTGAATTGCCTCAGAAGAAGCATAAAGTCATTGAAAATTTCAGAAAGCAATCTATGTATAGGTCTATGTGTATACACATACACACAATTTCTTCTAAAGATTACTATCAATTTTGGTTTCAAACTTATTGAATCAACATGATTATATCACTAGTAGTTTCATTATTTATGCATTTGCTGAATGAAATACCAAGAAGCATACGTATTTTCCCTCCCCTGATCTCCCCAATTTTCTTATGCAACAAGTGGGCAAGCCTAGTGGTGTATCAGGAAATCTGTTAGAGAGTAAGTAGTGGACACAATGTCACATGATAACGTTTGCTCTCTCTTTCTCCAGTCTAGATTACGTCATTCCCTTGATTGTTGTAGTTATCCAGTGGTATTTGCTTATATGTCTGTCTCCACACTGGACAGGGAGTCCAGGAGAGGAGGGATTATGATTTTTATCTCTATGTCTAGTCACCTTTCTGCCCCCAGGAGCCAGGTGCCTTATTCAGTAAATGGATGCTCTTCCACTTGATAATCTTGATTGGCCTATTTCTGTTCTATGTTAGGTTTTGGGAAGCAGAGATGGACAATGATGAGAGAGGATGAACTCAAAAGAAGAAGAGGCTGTAGGGAGAATGTGGGAAAGGAAGGAAGGGGATATCTTTGCAGAGCAGGAAGCAAAATAGGAAGTCAAGTGCCTAGTGGCAGTGGTGAAAAGTGTTGACCAACCTCGGTCAAGGTTGGTGAAGGTGGCTTCAAGGTCAATTTTTTCACTGGGTAGCAGGGTATTTCTGAGCCTAATGCTTGTGGAGAATTGGCCTCTGTATTTCCCTCAAGACTTTTACAGAGCACCTAGCCAGGCTCAAACATGAGCCAGATGCTGACTGCCCTGCCAATGGCCTGCTAATGAGAACAGCTATTCAGTTTGGTTAAGAAACAATTTAACCTTATTCTGGTTTGTATTTCAATCATGCTGATATCAAAGTACAGAGAGTTTTCATTTTTATTCAGCTGCTCAAATGTCATTGTGAACTGTGCCATCCGGAAATTAAAAGCACAAGTGCTAGAATCAGCTTTCACTATTCCCTTAGAAGAGATCAGCTTTTTCAGTGTTAACAATGTGTTCTATGTCACGAAGGCAAGACTACTTTCCAACGTCTGACCTCCTTTCATACCTCGCAGAGGGCTGTGATGAGGGTGACTGTGGCTGGTTGTGGTGGCCTCCATTCCCCTCCTCTCACCCCTGCACTCTCTGTGCACATGCCACCTTTCCTTTTCCACATGGCAGATTAGCTCTGTCTTCTGGTGACTGTGTAGCTTCAGAGGTGTGTTTTTTTAGTAGGTACAGATCTACTAGGAATTTTTGATTGAAACTTCTAGGAACTGAAAGACAACAGGAGGTAAGGAGAGCAGGAGAAAGAGGGAGCTTGGGGTACCAGCAGATAAAGGATCTTCATTTCAAATGAGGATTGCTCAGTGAAAAAGCTCCTTAAGGCACTATTTCCCAAACTTGCCTGCTCATCAATATGAATTACACAGGGTCCCTGGGAAAAATCCAGATTCCTGGGTGCCACTGTAGAATCACTAAATACATCTGCAGAGGTAAGAGTCTGATAATCTGTATTTTCAACATGCCCCAGAAATTCCACCAGTCAGGCAAATCAGGGAATCACTAATTTAAAAGAAGTCCCCTCCATAAACTTAAGTCATTGAGATTTGAATACATCGGGATTAGCTCTCAAACACACATTGCTTCCTGGACTAAAATTACAAGAGAATTGAGTTTTAAAAGAACTAAATTCCTGGCATTAGAAATATAAAACATGACAAGCATACATGTTCTAATCTGGAGTTAATTTGATCAGTGCAACCCCATATGCAAAGCAGGAGCCATTTCCTTTTGGTTTTTTTCTTCCCCAAAACAGGGAGGTGATTTTTATATCTGTTGCCACGGTCTCATTCCAGTCTT
>PVKP010012152.1:0-59198 GCA_004027715.1 Plecturocebus donacophilus | reverse complement strand
ATTAGACAGATCAACGAGACAGAAAATTAATAAGGACATCCACAACTTAAACTAAGACCCAGAACAAGTAAATTTAATAAGTATTTACAGAACTCACCACCTCATATCCACAAAACGTATATTTTTCTCAGTATCATATCACACATATTCTAAAAGTGACCATATAATTGGAACTAAATCATTTCTCAGTAATTGCATAGCACTCCACAGATTTAAATGAAATATTGGTTGGCTGTTTGTTTGTTATTTTCTTCCCTTATTCCTTCCTGTCTCTACTATTAATTATTGGCATAAAAGAGGTCTTTAATACCTATATTTAGATTATATTCTAGCCTGAGCAATAGAGCAAGATTCTCGTTCTCTCTCCCCTTCTCTTTCTCTTTCTCTAATTCTTCCTCTTTCTCTTTTATCCTTTTTTTTCTTTTTCTAAAAGAAAAAAAGAAAAAGAAAATTTTTAACAAAGATATTTCTAAGTGTCTAAACCACACTCTTCCTTAAAAACCCATGAGTAACCTCTGTGGCAGTAACTATTTTAGTTGAAAAAAAAAACATGCCAGGTAACACAATACAAAAGTAAGCAGTTTAAGAGCTCAGATGAACTTATCTGTTTACATTCTTGGGGTTCCATAAGGAAAAACAAGTTTCTCCCTCCAAAAGAGTCTGGTGCCTTCTCAGTTTTCTTTAAGGAACACCAGGCTATTATAAACTATTTTAGGTCACCCATGCAACAGAGAATGCAAGAGAAAAGAAACATAGCAGAAGTAAATGAAGAAAACAGAATTCAGTCAACTGAGAAGAAAACAACTTTTGCTGATAAAAAAGACAAGGTCGTAGGAGAAAACTAAAAACAACAACATGAAGGCCTTTTAAATACAAACACACATATGTATACATACACATACTTCTTGGATGTTAGCTTTTAATTAAGCCGACTTTTAATCATTGAGCTTCTTTTAAAAAAATCTTTTTAAATCTCATTACCATATTTTAGCTGGGACAAATTGCTGCTATTTCAGAAGTACAGCCATTGCTCCCTCGGTTTGGCCTGGCTAGCAAAAAGGTGGTCTTGTTATGTAAATAAAGCCCCTCAGTAATCAAAATCTAAAATCTTTCCTCCTTTTTTTTGTTTCCTTTTGCTGGCTGTTTTTCTCCCCCAGCAGGTCACCTTGTGTGTGTGTATGTGTGGGAATTTAGCCACTTCAGAGGCCTTGTTCCCCATAATTTGGAACTTTCCTTTGGATTTGATCAAGCCAGAGAGAGTCGATCAAACCCAATGCGGAACAAGAAGAGAAGCAAACAGCAGCAACAACAAACCAGTTAAGCAAAACAAATGATTACACAACTCATATGACTACTGAGTGCTCCAGAGGCAAGGAGAAATTAAGACAAGCTGGCTGTTAATCTTAACTTTAGCCAAGACAAACCCCAATCCACTTTCTTGCCCCCAGGGATGGGTCTCAGGCTGAAGACTGCTCTCTACCACCCTAGAAGCAGGAAAAAACCCTCATCTTTCTTGTTGGAAGTGGGCTTAAACTCCATAAAGGAGTTACCTGCCTTCCGTCGTTGTGGAAGCAGGGAAAACGTGCCTTCCTTGTTGCCAGCAAGTAAAACTCAAAAAAAAAAAAGGGAGTTTTACAGCAAAATAAACTTTAGATCTCGACCAAATTTTGGGAGATCAGGGATCCTCTGGAGGGGGTGCTCCCAGACCTCAGCAAATTGTCCTATTGATTTTAGTTATAAAGTTAGCTCATGCCGGTACCAAGAACTCATAGGAGATTTGTCAAAGGTCAGAGGCACCTCCACTCAGAATCCCTTCATGGTTACCAAAATCTGAACCCAAAAATTTGAGACAGGTCTCAGTTAATTTAGAAAGTTAATTTTGGCAAGGTTGAGGACACGCACCGGTGACACAGATTCAGGAGGTCCTGATGACATGTGGCCAAGATGGT
Organism: Plecturocebus donacophilus; assembly: GCA_004027715.1. Classification (NCBI taxonomy): domain Eukaryota; kingdom Metazoa; phylum Chordata; class Mammalia; order Primates; family Pitheciidae; genus Plecturocebus; species Plecturocebus donacophilus. The sequence continues at coordinate 57,249 of PVKP010012152.1, read as the reverse complement.
CGAGCACAGTATGCTTTTATACATTTTAGGGAGACATGAGACATCAATCAACATATGTAAGATCAACACTGGTTCAGTCCAGAAAGATGGGGCAACTCAAAGTGGGGAGGGAGCTTCCAGGTAGATAAAAGACAAATGGTTGCATCCTTTCGAGTTTCTGATTAGCCTCTCCAAAGAAGGCAATCTGATAGGCATTTATCTCAGTGAGCAGAGAGGTGACTTTTAATAGAATGGGAGACAGAAGTTCCCATTCTATTAAAAGCTCCCAGCTTGACTTTTCCCTTTAGCTTAATGATTTTAGGACCAAAGTTCCCAGCTTGATTTTTCCCTTTAGCTTAGTAATTTTGGGGCCCCAAGATATTTTTCTTTCACACACTTTTAAATGACCAGATCTTGCAAGGACAGTACCAAGAGAATAATATTTAACCATTTCATGAGAAATCTGCCCACATGATCCAATGACCTCCCACCAAGCCCCATCTCAAACACCGGGGATTACATTTCAACATGAGATTTGGATAAGGACAACATTCAAACTATATCAGACTGGGTCTTGCTCTGTTGCTCGGGCTGGAAGTTTGGCAGTTTCTCACAAAGTTAAACATACACTTCATATAACCCATTAATCCCTCTCCTAGGTATTTAAACCCTAGAGAAATGAAAGCTTATGCTCATAGAAAAATTTGTACATAACCATTTAAGCAACTTTATTCACAATCACCAAAATTGGAAACATCCCAAATGCCTTTCAACCAGTAAGTGAATAAACAAACCATGGGAACAGTCATACAATGGAATAGTACTTAGCAATAAAAAGGAATGAACTATTGATACATACATCATAAATTAATGTCACACATACTGAGTGAAATAAGTGAGTCTTAGGAGGTTACTCTATAACTCCATTTATATGACCTCTCAAAAACCCAAAACTATAGGGACCGAGAACAGACCAGTAGATGCAGAGATTCGAGGGAGGGAAAGTGTGACTATCAAGGGATATAAGAGGGGATTTTGAGGGGGTGATAGAACTGTTGGATATTCTGATTTTGGTGGGGGCCACACCAGTCTATACGTACCTTAAAATTCACAGGAAGATGTTTTTAAAAATCAAAATGTATATGCGTATCAACAAAAAGAATGGAAAGACACACATGAAAATACTAACAGTGGATTCTTTCTTTGCAGTTGAATAAAGGTGATTCCCTCCTTTTGACTATGCAATATTTCTATTTTTAGAAATAATGAACACATTTTCTTTGTAAAGAGATGTCATTGTATAGAAAGGTAATACACACATTTATTTATATATGTAAATATATTTTGCTATTGGACTAACTTGAATGATGCCTGGCCTTATTTGATACTGGTTCAGCCTTCTGTGAGTAAAGGAGCTTCACCGCATACTGGAGAAATATCTTTTACTTATAAAAGAACTGGCAGTACTCTCATCTCTCCGTCAATCTTGTGCTTTGCCATGGGCCATAGTGAGAAAAGTGCTGGCCTCTACTGCCCATTAGGTTTCCCATTAGCATCCATTAACCAACAATTTTCATTTCTTGGTGTGCAGCCAGCGTTCCTTAGAAAATGAAAAAAACACTGACATGATGATGTCACCATCGACTAAATACCGGCTTCCCGTTCTCATCAAGTCTGGCTTGTCTAGCAGGACTTTCATCAAGTATTAAGTATTAGGAAGCTGCCAGGAGCTCCAATGGCACTTGGCTTATTTGATTTTGCTTTACAAAAATAAACACAGTTATTCTGGGTTAAATTTTTAAATTGTTTTATCCAAAAATCTAGAAAGAATGTAAACCAAGTGCACTTGGCTTCCTTAGTTGGTTTTTGCAGCATCCATGACAGAATTTTGAGATTCTGAGAAGCAGGATGGACCTGACAAGCAGATCCCTACGAGAAGACGGCATTCAACACTCCTAGCCATGCTGGGGGGATCCCAGCCCCCCGCATCCATCCCTGCCATGACTACCAGCAGCAAGTGAGGCCCCACGCATCCCACAGGGCAATGCTGTTTCTCAAACATCCACAGTTGTTATCAGACACTATACTTCAATTTGGCAGTTTGGTAGAGCAATTGTCTGCCTTTGAGAATGACACCACACAGCACAAGGATATCACTAAAGGCCATTAACAGGCATTTGCAGCTTCTTAAAGATTTGGCCTTGACTCCCATTATTAGTTCTGGAACCTAAAATAAAATCAAATAATTTTATTTATTTATTTACTTACCTACTTTATTTATTTATTTGAATGGAATTTTGCTCTTGTCACCCAGGCTGGAGTGCAATGGCACAGTCTCTGCTCACTGTCAACCTCCACCTCCTGGGTTCAAGTGATTTTCCTGCCTTAGCCTCGCAAGTAGCTGGGATTACAGGCACATGCCACCATGCCCGGTTAATTTTTGTATTTTTAGTAGAGATGGGGTTTTACCATGTTGACCAGGCTGGTCTCAAACTCCTGACCTCAGATGATCCACCCTCCTCCACCTCCCAGAGTACTGGGATTACAGACATGAGCCACCACGCCTGTCCCACTATCAAATAACTATATATGCTTCAACAGCTCCCCAAACATTTATGTTAGTGCATAGAAAATACTCTGGAAGGATGCACACCAGCTTGGTGAAAGCAGAAATTAAGATTGGAATTGAGAAGACTTTAAATTTGTCTATAACTCTTGAAGTTTTTTTTATATTATTTGTATAATTTAAAACAATCTAAGTCTTAGAATTATCTTTTTTTTTTTTTTTCTGAGACAAGGTCTTGCTCTGTCCCCAAGGCTGGAGTGGAAACACAGTTCACTGCAGCCCTGACCTCCTGGGCTCAAGCAATCCTCCCAACTCAGCCTCCCAAGTAGCTGGGACTACAGGTATGTGCCACCATGTCCAGCTGTTTTTTAAATTTGTAGAGACAGTATCTTGCTGTTTTGTCCAGGCTGGTCTGGAACTCCTGGGCTCAAGAGACCTTCCCACCTTGTACTCCCAAAGTGCTGGGATTATAGGCATGAGCCATCACACCTGGCTAGAATCTTGTTTTTTTGTTTTAAAGATGGATAAATTCACCATTTTGTCATTGTATGAGAGCAGGTGTTCTAAAGGAGTTAAAGACAGATGGATTAGAGAGGAGTAAGGGTCTTCAATTATTTCCTTAACTATGGAAGTCTTGAGGGGTACACAGCACTCAAAGAAGGAATTGGGGTTTTATGGGCACTGAATAGGGAAGGTAGCTTGGCGGTGGAAAGAACCTTGTAAGCGGTACAATGGGAGTCGATGTTCTAGAGACACTCAAACAGTCCTCAGATGGGCGTGTGTCTGCTCTTTCTGCTAAGTGAATGTGAAAAGGAGGAATATGCAGAAACAAAGGGAAGAGAAAAAAGAGCACACGGGAAAAGAAAAGGGAGAAGATTGGGAGGGCACCTGTGGAGGATGGATTATGAAGACAGGAAAGCAAGCAGCTGGCCACAGTAGGGGACAGACTCAGAACCACCCCCACCGCAGGAGGGCAGAGATTTCACACACAGGAGCTTGAGGGGCCATGTGAGGCCTCAGACGAAGAGCATCACTCAAGCTGTGCACCAGCTCAAAGGAAGGCAGCGGCTTTTCCTCTCCTTCCTTCCTTTCCTTCCTTCCTCCCTCCCTTTTCTTCCCCTTCTCCCTCTCTCCTTTCCTTCCTTCCTCCTTTCCCCTCCCTCCCTTCCTTCCCTCTCTCCTCCCTCCCTTTCTTCTCTCTCTCCTCCCTCCTTCTTTCCTTCCTTCCTTTTTCTCCCACATTCCTTTCTTCCTTTCCCTCCTTCCCTTTTCCTTCCTCCTTCCTTCTCTCCCTCCTTCCTTTTCTCCTTCCTACCTTCATTTTCTCCTTTCTTCCCTTCTCCTTCCCTTTCTCCCTCCCTCTTTCTTTCCTCCTTTCTATGTTTTTCCTTCCTTCCTTCCTTCCTTCCTTCCTTCCTTCCTTCCTTCCTTCCTTCCTTCCTTCCTTTCCTTCCTTCCTTCTCTTCCTTCTTTTCATTATTAAGGAATTCTTTTTCTGGAGAAGCAAGAATGAGGATGCTTCAAAGGGGCCATGCCAGATAATGCAATGATCTTTTATTAGGAAATTAGTCAGTGATTCAGTGCAGGAAAATGAGTCACTATATTAGGCTAAAAGCAACAGAAGTTCACAAAAGTAACAGAAATGAATGTTCTACCAGGAAGGGAACAAGTTACTAAAATAAAATACCATCGTTCTTAAATATAGCCCACTTCTAACTGTGCAGGATTTCCAACTGAGAAATTTAAACTCCCTAATGATGTCCTTAAATTCCACTATTGTTTTTATACTGGGTACAGTGTGACACATTTTAATAAAAAAAGGTAATATAATATGTCGCATGACCCTCTTTTGTATACATAATTGTATTTTCCCCTTTAAGATACTGCTGTCAAAGACATTATTAAAATGATGCACATACTCAGTGTCTCTCAGAAAATAAAGTTCCAAGAATGAAGATGGGTCATCTGACATTTAAAGAAAAGCATCTATTTTTGAGAAAAAGTTTTCCCTTAATACATTTATTTATTGAATTCACTCACTCCTTCGGGTATTTTGCACAGTTCTCTCTGGTAATAAAGTGAAGAAAATTTACCTGAAGAGCAAGACAGTTTCTTGGCCAGGCATGGTGGCTCACGCCTATAATCCCAGCACTTTGGGAGGCCAAGGCGGGCAGATCACTGAGGTCAGGAGTTTGAGACCAGTCATGGTCAACATGGTGAAACCCTGTCTCTACTAAAAATCAAAAAAATTAGCCAGGTGTGGTAGCACATGTCTGTAACCCCAGCTACTTGGGAGGCAGAAGCAGGAGAATCGATTGAACCCAGGAGGCGGAGGTTGTAGTGAGCTGAGATTGCCCCACTGCACACTCTAGCCTGGGTGAGAGCGAGAGGCTGTGTAAAAAAAAAAAAGGCTGCTTCTTGCAAGCATTGTTACCATAAAATTGAACATTGTTATATAAAAGCTATGCATTGTTTTGCTATATATATATATAAAAGCTATGCATTGTTACCATAAAGCTGAACAGGGACTCAAAGTCTCCAGTGGCACTGGGGACACAGAGCTTGAGAGAGAGACTTGCATGATGCGAGACATAAGAGGACAAGCCTAGTTCATAAAAATTACTTCCAGCCGGGTGTGGTGGTTCATGCCTGTAATCCTAGCACTTTGGGAGGCCGAGGTGGGTGGATTGCTGGAGCTCAGGAGTTCAAGACCAGCCTGGCCAATGTGGTGAAACCCCGTCTCTACTACAAATACAATAATTAGCTGGGTATGGTGGTGCATGCCTGTAATCCCAGCTACTCGGGAGGTTGAGGCAGGAGAATCACCTGAACCCTGAAGAAGGTTGCAGTGAGCTGAGATTGCGCCACCGCATTCCAGCCTGGGCGACAGAGCGAGACTCTGTCTTAAAAAAAATTACTTTCCTAGGATTCTCCGTATTAACTCTTTCCAGCTCCCTGGAAAGAATTGCAAAGGTTTCCATTCTGTTGAATAGAAAGCATGGAGGGAGTGAGGTGTTCCGCTAGGGCGCTGTGGGAGATGCCAGGCCGGTAGTGTAGTCATTGTCCTCTGGGAGCTCACAGTAAAATAGTGGAGATGAGGCTTTTGGTGCTCTGGTTTTTTTGACAGGATCTTGCTCTATTATCCAGGCTGGGGTGAAGCAACACCATCATAGTTCATTGCAGCCTTGACCTCCTGGGCTCAAGTGATCCTCCCAGGTCAGCTTCCCAAGTAGCTGGATCACAGCTGAATGCCACTGTGCTCAGTGCAGGTCTCACTATGTTGCCTAGGCTGGTCTTGAACTCCTGGCTTCAAGGGATCCTTCCACTTTGGCACCCTGAAGCACTGGGATTACAGGCTCACATGAGCCACTGCACTCAGCCAAGAAAAGACTTTGGATCAAAACTCTCATTAGAGACAAGCAATCAAAGTGCAGTAATCAGGGGTACAAAGTACAACTGTCAACTGCAAGATAAAGTAATGTGGTCATTTGACCAGGAAGGTCTAGGAAGTCAATGACAGTAGAATGTCAGCAGGGTCTCTGAAGGTGGTTAGAATGTTGACTGATGAGGTACTGAGAGAAAAAAGGGAAGAGATTCCCGTGCTGGATGAGGCAAAGAAGATGAAGAATGCAGGGTGTAGAATGGCTCGATTGATTGGCCTGGCCTTGAGTGCCAGATGGTGTAAAAGGGAGGGGCATGCAGTGAACGGTGATGCCGAGAGAACCAGTGGGAGGCAGGTGCAGTGTCCTGAAGCCTGTTTGGATCTTAGTATTTATCGTAATGGAGCATCACTGATGGTTTTTGAGGAAAGAAATGACACATTGATATGTGTTCTCTAGAAAGACAGCCCTTGGCAGGAATGTCTAGAACAGACTGCTGTAACAGAGCCATGACTTGCACAATGCCAAGGAGACCATTCATAACTCCATACAATACAATATGAACAGTATCTTCTGGAATTATGCGGTAGGTAGGCCCGGGGAGTGGAGATGTCAGAGACAGAGTGATAGAGGTAGCAAGCAGGGGTCTTCACTTGTGAGCAGTTTTTCCTCTGATTAAAGAGGAAAAAATACATTGGAAGGATGGGGGTCATTCAGAGCGTTAAAAGACAAGAAAACACTTAGAGGAATCAGAGCTACTTCATGGATCTAATGGAGACTCTCTTCAGGACATTGCCATGGGGGACAAATCGCTTTCCATAATTTCCAGTCTTTTTGACACTCAAGAGCCAAGTTCCTGGGAGAGAGGAGGTGACTGGCCTATTTAAAGTCATGTGCTTTCTCCTTGGCCAAGAGAATATAAGAGCATATTGGCTGAGTGCTGTGGAGCCCCTGGGAACAGTTCTCAGGTGTGGTTTGGCCAATTTCTTTTTTATTTGTTTGTTTTTGCTTTGGCCAATTTCTACGAGACAACGCTGCAAAGATACCATCTCAACGCTTACCACAAAGGAAGTCCTGAAAAAAGTGATATTTTTCCCTTTTTCCCTGCAGGGAATCTTTGCAAATGTACCCCTTTACTTGAAGTAAAGCATTTTATTTTATTAACTATCTATCTATTTATTTTTTGAGATGGAGTCTTGCTCTGTCATCAGACTAGAGAGCAGAGGCGCGATTTCAGGTCACTGCAACCTCCACCTCCTGGGTTCATGCGATTCTCCTGCCTCAGCCTCCTGAGTAGCTAGGACTACAGGCACAGGCCACCATGCCCAGCTAATGTTTGTATTTTGGTAGAGACAGGGTTTCACCATCTCTACTAAATGGTGAGGATGGTCTCACTATTGGCCAGGATGGTCTCGATCTCTTGACCTCGTGATCTTCCTGCCTCGGCCTCCAATACTGCTGAAATTACAGGCATGAGCCACTGCATCCGGCCTGAAACAAAGCATTTTAAAACATGCTCAAAGTTTGAAAAAAGTTCTATAAGGAAAAAAAGTGTTTATCATATATATATATCCTATATATATATTTATTCAATCCATATATATCATATATATGTATATATGTGTGTGTATGTGTGTGTGTGTGTGCGTGTGTGTGTGTGTGTGTATGCGGTTGCTGTGGAGCTAGCTGAGTTCCCTCCTTTATTTGCAGTGACTAACTTTATTAAGGCATTAGCAAATCCAGTTCTAGGAAAGTCTCAACTTTTGAATGAAAATATCCAGGATTGGGTTGAGTTGCCCTATTTGAGTAATGACTCAAGATTAGATATACAGCTGTCAGTAATGTTAGTGTTTGCTTGGGTTTATGAAATCTTTTATTAATCTACGCATTTTGGTTTGCGTTTTTTTTTTTTCATTCTCCACCTGTTTGTGGGCAGATTTTTATGGTTGATGTCAAATTCCTTATTTTATACGTGGACCTATACTTCATGCTTGACATTTGATAAAGGAAATAAGCTGCTCTTTTTATTACTTTGAGAGCAGCAGATCCTGGGGGTGAATGCTGTTGTGTGACACATCAAGACCAGCAAAAGCACAAGAGAAACGAACTTTGAAAAGAGAGGTAATTACCTAAAATCAGATCAAATCAAAACTGTTCTGTTAGGTAAATCCTGTTGAATATCTCGTGTTTTCAAGCCTTCTCTTATTTTTCTTCATTACTTTCCCAACTTGAAAGAAGACATGGCAAAATGGAGGGACAACTGATTCAGGGCATGGGAAAGGGTGACCCAATTTTTAAAAATGTTGTCCTAAATCAATAAATTAGTGTCCTTGAGACCATGAAGTGATGTTTCTGAGAAATTAGTGGTCTCCTTCTAGAACCTCGTGGCCAGGCTCTGTTTTCAAAACTAACAACTTGTTCTAGTTGCCTTGCTTTAACTGAAGGTTTAGTACCCCTATCAAAAGCTTGGAAGTAACACAGGCATTGAGCTTCCCCAAGAAAAGGGCAGTAAAATAGTGTAGAAGCAAAGAGCCAGATGTCTTGGCAATGTTGTAATTATGGCTGTTTGTGACATTCTACAAGGATTTCTTCTTCAGAACAATGAATTTAGCCCATCCAGAGAACTGTAGCTAGCCGACTGATACCTGCTGGGGAAATGTATGGGATCAGATCCCCAATTTAGCAGATCCCTTCCAAGTGGGATCTGATATATTATTAAAATAATAATTTGGAAAACTGTAATCATTTGAGAAAATACTTAGGATGTAATGTTCCATGAAAGAAACAAGATTTAAAAAATAAACTTTGCTGTGATTACAACTGTGTAATAATTACAGGTATGTACAAACCAAGTCTCTAAGACAGTAGCTAAAAATTAAAAAGGCCAGGTGTGGTGGCTCATTCCTGTAATCCCGGCACTATGGGAGGCCAAGGAGGGAAGATAGCTACAGCCTGAGTTCAAGACTAGCCTGAGCCCATCAGCAGTAGACTGGATAAGAAAAATGTGGTACTTATACACCATGGAATACGACATGGACATAAAAAAGAATGAGATCATATCATTTGCAGAAGAATGGATGGAACTGGAGGCTATCATCCTGTGCAAACTAACATAGGAATAGAAAACCAAATGCCACATGTTCTCACTTATAAGTGGGAGCTAAAGAGTGAGTAGATATGGACACAAAGAAGGCACGACATACACTTGGACCTACTTGAGGGTGCAGGGTTGGGGGAGGGGAAGGGTCAAAAAACTACCTATTGAGGGCCAGGCGCGGTGGCTTACACCTGCAATCCCAGCACTTTGGGAGGCCAAGGCGGGCAGATCACCCGAGGTCAGGAGTTCAAGAGCAGCCTGTAAAAATACAAAAATCACCTGGGTGTGGTGGCACACACCTATAATCCCAGCTATTTGGAAGGCTGAGGCAGGAGAATCACTTGAACCTGGGAGGCGGAGTTTGTAGTGAGCCGAATACACATCACTGCACTCTAGCCTGGGAAACAGAGCAAGACTCCATTTCAAAAACAAAACCAAACCAAACCCCTACCTATTGTGTACAAGGTTTATTTATTACCTGAGTGATGAAATAATCTGCACACTAAACCCCCATTACATGCAATTTATCTATGTAACAAACTTGCACATGGACCCTTGAACCCAAAATAAAAATGAAGACTAGCCTGAAAAACATACAAAAAAAAAAAAATTAGAATTTAAAAAGAAAAACATTAATTTCTGGTGAGATTTAAAAAAATCCTTTAGTTGATTTTGCCTCATCCTATTGTAGTTGATGCAAAAAGCAAAAGAAAGGCAGGTGACATTGAAAATGTTTCATATGCTGTATTCTCCACTGCGGAGGCTGCTCTAACAAGCAGCTGTAGCAATTATAGAGGCCACCAGATGGCGGCATGTAAACACAGCTTCGAGAGCCAGGGGGGCACTGGGCTTTCCCCACTGGGGTTCCAGAGTAGCATCTCCCCTTCCAGGGTCTGGGCCCAGTCTGCCTGTGGGGGCGTCAAATGGGGATAGGAGCTGTTGGAGGCCTAGTAGGTTGCTGGAGAGGGGTAGACACCAGGGCAGCCCCTCGGAACGCCCTACCTCGGCCCAGCGCAGTGGGTTGTTCAGGCATCATCTCATTACCATCTAGTACTGTAGTAGTTCCAGATTTTAACAAGTGGCACAGCTGTAACAGTGCCAATGAGCTGACAGGAGCCCTGATCACCAATAGTCTTAAAAGAGAGGGCATGAGAGAAATGCTTGCAAAGATCTTACTATAATCCCAGCACATGGGAAAGACTCTGTAAATGCTGGCTGTTATAATAGCAATGCATTCCTGCTTACACTTTTATTCTTAGCAATAAGCAAAGAGCACACAGCCTAGAGATTTTCTGAGATTCCTTGAGGAGAGGACAGATGTCAGGTGTGGCCATCAGCCCCAGCAGTGGGAAGAGTTTATATAGACAGAAGCTTCAGGTGGTAGGACCACTTAGCTCCCCTGGCCTTTCTTTCCACTTGTGCCCATCACCCAGCTCAGGACCCTCTAGCCACTGTCGTGGAGAGGGGGACAAAGAAGGAAAATGCAGGTAGTTGCACCTGAGAGATGGTGCCAAATTGTCTTTTAATAAGTTTTTCCTTCCAAACCACATAGAAGTGCATGTCTGTACACAACAGCGACAGGATCCAGGAATTAGGAAGCCCCAACGAGAGTGCCAGGGGCACCCTAGAAAACCAGACACAGAGCTATGGCTGACCTTCTAACCTCATTTTATAAAAACAGAAGAGAGCACGTCCCTTCCTCAACTTGATGTGTTACCTTTTCTTAACACATTTTCTGTGTCTAGTTCATCTTACTTTATAAACACAGACATCTGCTTTCACTTTTGTTAAGAATGTGCTAAGAAACTCAGCTGAAAAACCCAATAAAGGATCCACAGAGGTCTATCTGCACAGAACGAATTAAGTGTTCAAACCAGTTCTGGATGGAAACATTCAACACAGAGACACCACGGGCTACAAGCAGCATTCCTGCTCGGTGAAGAACGGCAACGCTCGACACCCATGACCAGAGATCCCATCCATCGGGGTGGAGGGTAGAGGATGCCTTCCATTACACACTCAGTGTGACCTGTCTTCCCTGTCCTTCCATGAGGAGTCAGAGCCTTGGGAAGATGCCTGCAGAGTCATCACCACTGCATCCTCATCATGCCCCGTATCTATAGATTTTTCTCCCTTCAAATACTATAATTGCCCACAGAACTCTGCTCTTTCTATTGGCTGACATATAGTATGTTATGTGTTAGTGCTTACTATGTGCTAGACATTGTACTAAGCAGTTTACATGGATTATTTCACCCTACGCTGTTAGGGAAAGTCTTATTGTGCCCATTTTACAGATGGGAAAACTGAGGCGATGCATGGATGGATGGATGGATGGTGGCTAAAACAAAGATACAGACCCAGTCTTAACCATGAAAACTGCCTTTATGAATGATAATGTAAGACAAAATAAATTTGAGCTTCTTTAATTCAAGTCTAGTGATTAACAGTGATAAGTATAAATTAATAATAATATCAAACACTCATAACAATTTTATAAGATAGGAGCCATAATCATACCTGTTTTACGGAAATGCCTGAAGTATTACTGGCCCCTTCAATGAAACCACATGCAGAAGAAGGAGAAACACACACAGACACAGGCACACAGAACAGAAGCAATCACATGTGCATTTGGAGCTGGATGTAGAAGTATACTTATGGGTAGAAGCAGACTGTGTAGGTTGAGCTGTTGTAACAAAACACTATAGACTGGAAGGTGTTATCCAGATGGATAGATTATTCCTCTATCCATAGATGGCTTAAATAACAAACATTCATTTCTCATAATTCTGTAGCCTAGGAAATCCAAGATCAAGGTGCTGGCAGATCCGGTTGTGAGGGCTCTTTACTGGCTTGCAGACAGCCACCTTCCTGCTGTGTGCTCACATGGCCTTTCCTTAGTTTATACAAATGGAAGAGAGAAAGCTCTGGTGCCCCGTCTTATAATAAGGACACTAATCTCACCATGTGGCTCCCATCCATGTGGCCTAATCTAGGCCTAATGACCTCTGAAAAGCTCCACCTCCAAATGCCATCATATTGGGGGGTAGCACATCAACATATATATTTTGTAGGGTACACAAACATTTAGGCATAACATAGATCTCATGTAGAAATTACAGAGGGATACCTACACAGAGAAAGTGGATTCTAACCATCCATCCATCGATCTACCCTCCTATTCATTGATTCATACGGTCACTTACTTACCCACAAACCCATCAATCCATCCATCCACCCATCCATTTATCCATGCAATAAATGTTTATTGTGCATCTATCATATGTAAGAAGAACACACTGTCCAATAAGGAAAATAACTGAGACACTACATATTCTAAATGCTTAAACAAAGACCTGTGGGAACTCAGTGAGAAAGAAAACACACATGGATTGAGAACAGCATTAAGTTCTTTCCCAATTTATCTGCATTTGCCTGAGTAAAGAAATACGCTTCTAGTTGCAAAGTGAAATTATAAGCAGGTTCTTTCCCTTCTAAATTATTTTTCGTATTTCCAAGACCTGGTGGGGAAAGATGGGAAGAATTTATTTTCAAAGAAAGAAGGCAGTTAAAGGTTAAAACTTCCAACCATTAGGAGCCAAAGTCTGCCCACGCATGCTGATGATGAAGGATGCAGGAGTCCTCAGGGATCCCATGTCCCTCCTCCTCTGGTCAGTGGAGGATCCCTGCATTGACCAGTGAATCTCAGCAGTTTCAATGTAACAATGCAGATGTCCATGGGCTGTGCTGCTGAGATGGCCTTTGGGTCTTCCCTCTCATGGGCAGGCTGAGTGTGGCCCTTACCCTTCTAAAGAGAGGTCTACAGAGCAGCTGGGCTGGGGTTACAAATTCATAGAGAATAGGCAGACAACCATGGGCTAGAGATGCCCAGGAAAAAATATCCACTGGCCATTGAAAGTACTAAGCCAAGAGCCAATCACATATTTATATTGAAAATAGCAAGCTGCCCAATCCAAATGCTTTATTGTAATCAAGTTGCAGCAGCCGACTTCCTACCTAGAGATGTCAAATACTTTGTGGGCTATTTTAGTAACCAAAGCAAAAAAGTCTCTTTCCAAACAGGCATTTATCATGTGGACAAATGGGTATTGTCTTTGCAATCTCTTATTAAGATACTATTCAGTAAAATACTTATCATTAATCCCATATCATAGATGAATAAACTGAGGTTCAGTAAGTTGTTTACTCAGTTGTTTTAAACATTTGACTGCCTTCTCTGATGACTCTCTTCTCTGAAACAGGCTTACTTTATCTCTCTCTCTCTCTCTCTCTCTCTCTTACTATTATGGAAAGATTTAAATTACACATAAATTGGGAGAATATACCAGAAATCTCCATGTACCCATCACCCAGACATAATCATCATCAACTCAGGGGTCTCCCTCTGTCACTCAGGCTGGAGTGCAGTAGTGTGATCATGGCTCATTGTAGCCTTGACCTCCTGGGCTCAAGCAAGACTCTTGCTTCAGTCTCCCAAGTAGCTAGGACTATAGGCACATACCACCATGCCCAGCTAATTTTTGTATTTTTTGTAGAGACGGGGTTTTGCCACATTCCCAGGCTGGTCTTGAACTTCTGGACTCAAGCAATTCTCCCACTGTATTAGCCCATTTTAATACTTCTATAAAGAACTGTCTGAGACTGGGGAATTTATAAAGGAAAGAGCTTTAATTGGCTTACAGTTCAGCATGGCTGGGGAGGCCTCAGGAAACTTACAATCATGACAGAAGGTGAAGGGGAAGCAAAGCACCTTCTTCACAAGGTGGCAGGAGAGAGAAGTGCTGAGTGAAGGGGGAAGAGCCCTTTAAAATGCCTTCAGATCTACTGAGAACTCACTCACCAGCATGAGAACAGCATTCGGGTAACTGCCCCATGATTCAATTACCTCCACCTGGTCTTTCTCTTGACATGTGAGGATTACAGAATTACAATTCAAGATGACATCTGGGTGGGGACACAAAGCCTAACCATATCACCCACCTTGGCCTCCCAAAGTGCTGGGATTACTGTGTCCAGCCTCAGCTATGATTCTTTTTTTTTTTTAATTATTATTTTTATTTTTTTATTGTATTTTGGGCTCTGGGGTACATGTGCACATCCTGCATTCTGCAGGATTGTTGCATAGGTACATACATGCCACAGTGGTTTGCTGTCTCCATCCCCCGACTCCCCCCCACCCAGCTATGATTCTTTTTAACACTCAACGAAATGGAAATTTCTGCACAACATTAGGTACTGACCAGTCAAATGAATAGTGTCTTGGTCCACTGGGTTGCTATAATAAAATATTAATACCATAAACTAGGTAGCTTAGCAACAACAGAAATTTACCTCTTACAGTTCTGGAGGCTGAGAGGTTCAAAATCACCAGCAGATTCGACATCTGGTTCCTGGATAGAACATTCTTGCTGTGTCCTCACATGATGGAAGGCAGAAAGGCAGCTCCTGGGGACCTCTTTTACAAGAGCACTAATTCCATTTGTGAGGGCTCTGCCCTCATGACCCAATCATCCCCCATAGACCCCACCTTCTAACATCATAACATTAGTGATTAGGTTTCAGCATAAGAATTTTGGGAATACACACACATTAAGACAGTAGCAGGTAGTGCATTATGCCTTTTATGTTCTACCTAAACAATGTGATCAACAAAATCTAGGGAATATCTATACAATTTTGCACCCCCTTACTCTACGATGAATTTTCCAAATGTCTGAGCATTTCTGGGATCCTGTTTACTCGATCTAGGGGCAGATAGAGAGGTGCTGCCTATGACACACAGCCAAGTTCTGCAGGACGGCAAGGTGCCAGCTTCAAAAAGGGAAGGGAGGTCAGGTAAGGTGACTCACCCCCATAATCCCATAAGTAAGGTGCTTTGGGAAGCTAAGGTGGGAGGGCTGTTAGAGTTTAAGACTAGCCTAGGCAGCATAGCGAGACCCCCAACTCTAAAAAATATCTTTAAGAAGTAGCTGGGTGTGCTGGTGTGCACCTGTAATCCCAGCTACTCAGAAGGTTGAGATGGGAGTATCACTTGAGCCCAGAATTTGAGTTTCTGTTGAACTATGATCACCACAGTATTCCAGCCTGGGCAGCAGAGCAAGACCGCATCTCTTAAAAAAGGAGGGGCATGGGGTGGGATTGAATTCCCTTTTACAACCTGGGCACTGAAGATTGGCCATGGGACATTTAGTCATCATTCTAAGTGAGGGTTCCAAGCACATTTAATGAGCACTTTCTTATTTATTATTTAATAGAAACATTAAAACTGCCATTTTTAGATGGAGTAGTTTCTCTCAAAATTTGGCAAATATTATCCAATGTCTTTTCTTACTGTAGTATGTATAACTAACCTTCTGAAAAATAAGATGTGTTACTGTGACCTAATATCAACACAACAGACACAGTTTGTTCATCCTATTTGTTCTTCACAGAAAGGAAAGAACATTACCCATATTTAGTTTATAAGTTGGAGGAACATCTGACCAAGGACCTTTTAGAACATGAGCTTCTCTCAGAAAGCATAATTGGAAATTCAGGCCCACTGGTTCTTGTATCAGTTTGCTGTGATAGCAAATGGCTCTAATAGCAAAGGAAAACTTTTTCCTCTATTCTTTTACGTTCAGCACCTGAGGCCTGTGAATTAAACTGACAAAGACAGATTAAAAAGAGGTAAATGTGAGATTTTATTTATGCATGTAATACATATACACACAGAAGTCACTGTGTAACTCTGATTTTAGTGAGTTATTCAAAGGAGTGGATAGACAGGCTTATATACCATCTTAGAAGGGAAAGAGCAGGAAAAGATAGGCACTTATGTGAAAACAGTGACTTTTCAGAAAGATAAATGGGGCTGGGCATGGTGGCTCACTCCTGTAATCCCAGCACTTTGGAAAGCTGAGATGGGAGGATCGTTTGAGCCCAGGAGTTCAAGAACGGCTGGTAACATGGTGAAACCCTGTCTCTGCAAAAAAATGCGAAAATTGGCCAGGCATGGCAGCATGTGCCTGTGGTCCCAGCTACTCAGGAGGCTGAGGTGGGAGAACTGCTTGAGCCTGGGAGGTTGAGGTTTCAGTGAGCCGTGATCACACCACTGCACTCGGCCTGGGCAACAGAGCAAGACTCTGCCTCAAAAAAAAAGAAAGAAAGAAAGAAAGAAAGATAAATGGGTTTTGAGGACAACAAACAGGAGATAAGGAAGTTTGTGGTAATGTTTTTCTATGCAATTATGAGTGATATGCCCCCTCTTTCATGTCTCCTTCAGGGCCATGAAACTTCCCTGGAGAATGGATTTGAGCATGGTTTATTCAAGGTTTCCTTTCCTGAAGTAGGTCCATCCTGAAGAAGCATTTATGGTAGCCTTATTTTCCAGAAGTTACTGCTTTTAGTCAGATAAGAGAAGCTTTAAGAAGGCTTTTTTCCCCTCTGACTGTTGAACTGAAATGCCTTTGGCTTAAAATAATCTTTATACCACTCTGGGGTTCCAAGTGGGTCTCTCCATTGCCAAATCTCATTAGCGTCTAACTGTAAAGATCTGTTTCTCACTCAGGCCACACATCGGCTATGTCTTGCTGACAACGTTCCTGTGTCCTCTTCATTCCTGGACTCAGGCTGAAAGGGCAGCCATCAGCCTTGCCATTTTGTTGTGGCAGAAGGCAAAGAGAAGTGACTGAGCCGTGCACTGTTTCTGAGAGCTGCTGTTTGGATGTGGAGTCTGTCACTTCTACTCACATACCACGGTCAAAGCAAGTTACCTGGCCAAGCCTGCTATTAGTGGCAGCAGAGAGGTCTACAGCTTCTACAGAGAGGTCACAGCAATGCTCAGGGAAGCGGGTAAGGGAATCTTATCGGTAAAGGCAGTGAACAATTGGGAGCAATACATTAATATAATTTATCAGCCTCCAAAGATTTACTCTGGCCATTCCATTCTGCTTAGAAACGTTTCAGAGAAGTACGGCTTGAATTGGATTTCCAAGAATGATTCTAGGCAGGGGTGAAATAGATGCTAATGCAGGAATATTTGGAAAATAAGGAAAAATCCCCAAAGGCCAAGTCACATGGAGTGGAGAGAAATGGTAACAGTAAAGTTGAAGATTATGGTAGGGCCAAATAGTAAAATTGGAACAAATGAGAAATTTTGGCTTTCATGCTTTTCAAACATTCCCACTGAAGCCTTCCTGATGGCCAAGGGGAATTAGTACATTAGGTTTTGAATATCATCTCTGAAAGCTTGAGTGACATCTTAAAAAGTAACAAAAAGATTGCATTCTGCTTCAGAAATATTCAATTTGGTTTTATTATGAAAACAATGTTTTACTCACCTGAAAAATCTTCTAAGAAAATGGACACCTTGGGAAGTAGCCCCGTGCTCAGCCAGGTCTGTGATCTGATTTCATATGTTTTCTGGTGCCAGACTGAGTGCCCCACTGGAGAGGTCTGCATCTTCCCACTTTTCTCCAGATGTAAACATCTTCCAAATAAAAGGAGAAGAAAAATATATAACCTGTTAGTGACATAGAAGTCCTGGTATAGATGAATTTACCTTCTTAGCTATATTGTTTAGATCGCTTTTTCTTTGGCTATTTGTTTTTATTCCAACTGTTTGCCCATTAAAAATGGGGAATTAAACTCTACTGTTGTGATTATACTTCTATCAGTCCATTTCTCCCTACATCCACACGTTACTGCTGTCTGGAATATATTTGCCTGCAGCCTTCCAGTCTATCCCTTGTCTTCCAAAACAATCCTCACTCACCTCTTCAAACCACCTCAGGCCGAGTGCAGTGTCTCCAGCCTGTAATCTTAGCACTTTGGGAGGCCAAGGCAGGCGATCACCTGAAGTCAGCAGTTCAAGACCAGCCTGACCAACATGGCAAAACCCTGTCTCTACTAAAAATACAAAAATTGGCTGGGCATGGTGGCACAGGCCTGTAATCCCAGCTACTCAGGAGTCTGAGGCAGGAGAATCGCTTGAACCTGGGAGGCAGAGGTTGTAGTAAGCTGAGATTGCACCATTCCACTCCTGTCTGGGCCACAGAGTGAGACTCTGTCTCAAAAAAAAAAAAAAACCACCTAACCACCTCTGTGAAGGCTTCCCTGATCCTGACACAGTAGTCACTCTCATCCTGGGGAAATGCCACTGCACTGCTGTGTGAATAGAAATATGGTAGTATCTACAGAAAATAAAAATGCAAATACCCTTTGATCCACCAATTCCACTTCTAGGAATCTTTCCTCCAAAATATTTGTTCCTGTGCACAAACCTGTATGTATAAAGAATGCCCAGTGAACTGGAAAGCCAAAGGACTGTGCATCAATGTAAGAACTGTGAAATAAGCTACAGCCCCCAAATACTACGCAGCCGTGAAAAAGAATGAAGTACGTATATGTACAGATCACCCAGACTTTGTTAGGCCAAAAGGTGAACCACAACATATTATATAATTAAAACATACAATGTCATGAAAATTTCATGAGTGTTAAGTGTTAGCAGAATGCACATTAAATTGTTACAGTTGTCACAACTACAGCACAAAGAAAGTTGAGGTTGGTGGTGGCAGTGCTGTAGGACTTCACTTCTTACTCCAGACACTTTAGGGTTGCTTAAATATTTTATGACTAGAGTATATCTGGGTGTTGTTTGCCATAATTAAACAAACTAAGTGCCTAAAACTAAAGCAAAATAATACCAATTTATTTTTTAAATCTTTTTAAGACAGGGTTTGGCTCGGTCGCCCACATTGGAGTGCAGTGGCACCACCATGGCCCGCTGCAGCCTCAACCTCCCAGGCTCAAGTGATCCTCTCACCTCAGCCTCCCAAGTAGCTGTGACTATAAGCATGCACCACCATGCCTGGCCAACCGGTTTTTTTTTTAATTTTTTGTAGAGACAAGGTCTCACCATGTTGCCAGGCTGGTCTCTAACTCCTGAGTTCAAGCAATTCTCCCACCATGGCCTCCCAAAGTGCTGGAATCACAAGTGTGAGCCGCCACTCCAAGCCTCTAATTTATTTTAGCATACTTATAAAATTCAGAAAAAAAATAAAGAAATAATAAAAATCACCAGTAGAGTTGTTACTTACTATAAGCAAAATCATTTAAAAGGTGGTCACATACAATGTTCTTTTCTTTTGATAAGCTTCACTCTGAAATCAAGACACACAGAAGAGAGTATTTTATGAAACTCACCTCTAAACAGCTTTCACTGGTTGACTTAATTTTGTTAGCAGCTAATAAAGTACGATCTCAAAACACTGATAGTAAGCACAACTGATTGCAAAACCATTGAGGGAGAATTATGAATGAATCCTGGGCTACCAAAAATTCTAATGCAAGAGAAATGTTTGGACTTGTGTTTAAAAGAGAGTTTCACTAAAACTGATGACTTTGTATGACCTAATTCAACCAATCACACTTGGCATTCCCATAGTTTATTACCCACTCCCATCAAATCAATAATCTTGGTTACATAAAGCATGCTTCAGTCGTTTCCATTTTCTTTTGTCATGAGGAGGACTAAGTAAGAGCTGGAGTAACTAATGGAAATTCCTTTCATTCTTCATCAAGCTGAGTTAGAGGTTTCCTGAATCTGAGTTGCTATAACCCTATAAATTGTTAAAAGCCTCACCCCAAGAAAGCTACATACTGCAACAATCTTCCCCGATGTACTTGGCCTTTTGTATGCCCTGTGCTGCACTCTTCTTTATTAGCACTGTTATAGTATTCATTTTAAAAGTCACATTAATTTTATAAAGCATCTTGGGACTAGGATGCTTTTCCAATCCACTTTTGTTTGGATGACTATCCCATTACTGTATTTATGGCTCAGAGCACCAAGAAATCATCCCTAAGGGTACCATGTAACACATAATATTATCAGATTTAGAGGTGCAAGGTGCTACTGTGAATTTTATAGAACATGCACTGCTGTCCTCATGGAGAATATGAGGCCCAAGGCAGTTAGGTCACTTGTCCAGCTCATAGCCATCAATGTCTGATGGATTTCCAACAGCAAAGGTTGTTCGCAGCCGGGCACTTGGTAGTGCATGCCTATAATCCCAGCTAGCAGGAGGAGTTTGATTCCAGCCTGAGCAACATAATGAGACCCCATCTCTTACAAAAATATATGTTGTTTTGCCCCAGAAGCAGAATGGATTCTGATTTAGGGGCAATAAGATGCCTGTTATGCAGACAGAAGAAGAGGGAGGCTGGCTCTGAATTCCTGTGCCTGTTTTAAGTCTTTCTGTGCCATTGTTTAAAAACAGCCTCATGGAGAAATAATTCACATGCCATAAAATTCACTCATTTTAAGTGTACAATTCAGTGATCTTCATTACATTTACAGAGCTGTGCAGCCATCACCACAATCCTATTTGAGAACATTCTCATCACCTTAAAAGATCCCTAATGCTCATTTGCAGTTTATTTCCCCCAGAAGAAACTACTTACACTGGAACCCTTTTCTCAGGGTCTGATTCTGAGGGAACCCAAAAGAAGACACTCCCCACCATGGTGTGCAATGCATACTGAGCCTAACGTAGACATCCATTCCACCCCAACCTAGATCTGCCACTCTCATCAGTTCATCCCCGAAACATAAAAGCCAGTTGCTATAATTTAAAAAAACAGATAATAACAAGTGTTGGTAAAGATGCAGAGAAACTGGAACCCTCATGCCCCATCAGTGGGATTGTAAAGTGGTACAGCCAGTGTGGAAATCAACCTGGCGTTTCCAGAAAAGAGTTAAACAGAGTTATCACATGACCCCACCACTCTACTGCAAGATAGATACCCAAGAGAACCGAAAACATACGTTCACAAAAGGAACTTCCAGACAGCTGTTCCTAGCATTATTTATAATGGCCAAAAAGTGAAAACAAGCAAAATGTCTATCAGCAGATAAATGGAGAAAATAGAGAGGACTTCCTTATTTTGCTGACTCAAGTCGACCCCAATCTAATGTTTTTTGGAACACTGCCCCATCTCAAAGTCTAGTTTGATTATGTGGAACTTAGCACAAGTGACTCTATCCTGGTTTGGTCTGATCTACTAGGGTCTACCTAGTGCAGGAGGCAAGTCCAAAACAGTGGACTCCTATAAACTTTTTCTTTTCTTTTTGAGACAGAGTCTCACTTTGTTGCCCAGGCTGGAGTGCAGTGGCACAATCTTGGCTCACTGCAACTTTAACCTCTCGGGGTTCAAACAATCCTCCCACCTCAGCCTCCAGAGTAGCTGAGACTACAAGCACATGGGACCATGCCTGGCTAATTTTTGTATATTTTATAGAAATGGGATTTTACCATGTTGCCCAGGCTGCTTTTGAACTCCTGGCCTCAAGCGATCCTCCTGCCTTGGCCTGCCAAAGTACAGGGATTATAGGCATGAGCCACCATACCTGGCCTCTATCTACCATTTTAACAAAGGGAAATAGACTGTGGAGAGGTGACTCAACAAAGGAGAAAGGGAGGCAGGGCTTGGGCTTCGAGGGGTGGAAAATTGTGGCAAAGTGACTAAAAAACATATGGTGAATAAGGTTTGTTTTGCAGATAAAAGTCATTTGGAGTTAGTCTCCTCCTGGTATGAGAGACATCAGAAGGAGGACACTTTACAAATGGAATTCTCTGTCATCTTTACAAAGGGAAATTTATGCCCTACTTGTAAGCAGCAGAAGGAAAGCGAGTTTCTCTGGTGTCTGCTGTTTCTTAATTGCCCTCAGCTCAAAATAATCTTGTGCTACAGTGGCATATCTTGGAGGTGGCATATTCTGATCCCCTCCAAAAGACTGGAATGGAGCAATAAGAGGAGCTGAATCCACTTGCTAATCCACAGAAGCCAGGTAGTTCAATCAACTGAAAAAACACGATTCCAGATCACTTTCCTTGTGCACTTAATTACTAACCCTGCAAGGTAAGCAAGGCAGGTCCAGCAAGGACAGTCACAGGCAAGACGCCCATCCACATCAACATGAAGACACCACGTTAGGACAAATATTCTCATGAGCTCAGAAATGGGTGAGGGTGAGGGATCCCAAATTAGGGTATGTGGCTTTCTGGTGAGTCTCAAGAATTGGTGGAGGTGTGAAAAGAATTTGTTTTTTCACTATTGAGCAGAGTGCTAGGGCTTGCAACTGGGAGCCAGTGGTGTGGCTCTGCTGGTCGGAGTTTCCCCTGAGCAGCCTGCTGGGAGTGAAATTGAGTAGAAGCCGCTGCACTGTCAATTTACCTCCCAGCAGGCCCAGGGCTGCAGACCTAAAGCCAGCCTGAGCCAGGGAGACGGAATCTGGACGGGGCAGGAGGTGGAGCGTGGGCTGCGCTACACGGCTGGGCTTTCTTTGTTGCAAGGTGTATTGATTCTTAGCAAACCGCTTCACTTGTCTCTGGAGACTGAAGCTTTTTTCCCGAACTCAGAACCTTGATTTTTAGTGATCTCACAACAGGCCTGGGCCACAGCAGGATCGTTTCTGTATGATCTAAGTCTTGGAAGCAGGAAATAAAAAGGAAGAAAAATACTGCTGCACACACCTTCAGTGGTAGAAAAAAATGTGTATTCCAATGGAAAACTATGTATCTGTCTCTAACCCACTCTCTGCCTTATCAGATTAGGATTTTTTCCTTCTGATTCTGAGTCATATTCTGAGCTATTTTACAACTCTGCAAACTGTAGATAACAGAAAATAGCCATGTAAATTCCATCCTGTCTGATAGAGGTCTGGCTGACTCTGCTCTCCAACCTGTAGAAAAGAAACAGTTTTGCCTCGTTTACAATTCAACAGTTCCTTTACACCGTATAAACTTGTGCTTCTTGACTTCTTTTTTGAGCCCATTGTAAAACCTGCCTGAGTTCCTCATCAAATAAGCTAAATAAAACACTTAACATGTATGTTATAACATATGAATGAGACTCTTGATTTTATCTTTTCCTGAAAATTATCTCTAAACAGCCCCCACCCTGCCTCTTTCTATGTCTTTCTAGGATCATGAGGTCATATGGTCTGGGTAGGTCTCCAAAGGGGAAAGTGTGTATTTTGGGGGAGCAGGAATGAATGGGGGCTCACATTGGTTAGACACTTAACTGTGTACTGATGACTTTATAAACACAATTTTTCTCTTTCTCTTTCTTTCCCCTTCCTTCCTTTCTTCTTTCCCCTCCCTTCCTCTTTCCCTCCCTCCCTCCCTCCCTTTTTATGCGGCTGATAAAGACATACCCGAGACTGGGAAGAAATAGAGGTTTAATTGAACTTATGGTTCCACATGGCTGGGGAGGCCTCAGAATCATGGTGGGAGATGAAAGACACTTCTTATGTGACGGCAGCAAGAGAAAAATGAGGAAGATGCAAAAGCGGAAACCCCCAATAAACCCATCAGATCCCATGAGGCTTACTCACTACCAGGAGAACAGTACAGGGAAACTGCCCCCATGACTCAAAGTATCTCCCACCGGGTCCCTTCCTCAACACATAAGAATTATGGGAGTACAATTCAAGATGAGATGTGGGTGGAGACATACAGCCAAGCCATATCACTTCCTTCCTCCCTCCCTTTCCTTCTTTCCTTCACTCTTTCCTCCCTCCCTCCCTCTCCTCTTTCTTCCTTATTCTTTCTCTCTTCTTTTTCTTTCATAGAGATGAGGTCTTCCTTTGTCACCTAGACTGAAGTACAGCAGCACAATCATCGCTCACTGCAGCCTCCACCTCCTGGGCTCAAGCAATCCTCCCGCCTCAGCCTCTCAAGTAGCTGGGACTACAGGTGCATGCCACTACACCCAGCTTGAATTTAATTTTTAAAACAACCACATGTAACAGCAATTACTACACCATTTTACGGAGCAGGAAACTGAGTTCAGAGTTAATTTCAGAGAGAAGTGTTTTGTGGAGATAAGTATTGTTTCAGTGATAAGTATTATGCAGGGATGATGTTCAGAAAGAAGTGATTTGCCCAAAGCAGAGGCAGAAGAGCTGTGATGCCTTTCCTCGGCTATCATAAGGGTCATGGTTGAAACTCCTGCAATGAAAGAGGGGTTAACAAGGGAAAAGCCCACAGATGATTTTAATCCAAGTTTTATATGCTACAGGAGCTTTCAGAAATGAAGACCCAAAGACCCCAAGAAAACTGTTTTTATGCTTTTGTTCAGTGAAGAACGGACAGCCATGTAAACATGTGACTGGACAGAAGAGAATGATGGAATTGTAACAGACGAACAGGAGAAACCCAGCAAGGCTTATCTGCTCAGAGCTTCTTGGCCTCTCTGGAGCCGTCCTTCCTCCTGGGTATGGGGCAGCACCTCTGGAATGAGGATCCTCCAGGGAGGAGGGAGGAGAGAGAAGGGAGGGTGGTCTTCCTAGGTTTTATGGCTTGCTCTAGGAGAGAGGAGTTTGCATTTTTGAATTTCTGTGATCTGCCTTAGGGAAGAGGAATTCTGGTTTCTGTGACTTGTTTCAGGGGAGAATGAGGGATAGGAGACAGGAAGATGGGAGGAGGTCTTGGAGCGACTTTGCTTCTGGGGCCTTCCAATCTCCTTTAGTTCACGGTGCTCAGCAGGCAGAAGCAACATACTGAGGAGCATCATTTTCTGAGCCCCAATATTCCCCTGTCTGAAACTTCTTGGGGAAAGTCCAGGAATTGGGTTGGTGGATTGTCTCCTAAGCCACTGAACAGTCTCTGAGTTCCACACACAGTTCAGTTCAACACCTAACAGTTGTGTCTCATTTTAGGAGGTGACCTTGCAGATGGGCTTCCACTCTAGGTGGTTAGAGCAGTCAAGTATTTAAGAAGAAGCATTTTTAAGAAAACAAATAAAAACAAAGGCTAATGATTAGAACAAACTATAAACTCAGTCTTTGAGTCCAGAGAGCAGCCAGTCAAGGAGATTTTTAGATCACCACTGACTGCCCTTACTCCAGCTGAAGATGCTTTGAGCATTCATTTTGACCCTTCTGAGTAGTCTATACAGTAACATTATGAGGTTGTTCATACATAAGCTATCGTGGCGCTTTCTCTGAAGTTTACATCAAGCGGTCCAGCTTCAGCTCACAGGGATTCAGAAGCAGAGTGGTGTTAATTTCAGTGATTCCAAGCCAGGGGATGGGAGGAGAATTGGAAACATTAGTTTAGAGAGTTGTAGTCAGATATTGGAGGAAACTAAAAAATTTAGGATCCAGTCTAGAGTTTAGGTAGATAATGAACCCGCAAAAACAATGAGGCGGAGTCTAATAACCAGTACAGTCTAGTCTCTTCTGAAACAATTTTTCTCTCTAGAGTCACTCCCTTTCTGCGAAAGATAATCAAAGGAAGACGGATTTGTTTGCAAAATAGGTTTAATCTCATGAAAGTTGGTCTGATTATTGACGCAGGTGCAGCAATAATAGTGACGGGCCACGTAAAATTTGCTTTGCTGGAACTTTTGATAAGAAATCTTAGGCTGGACCTCCCAAGGTTAGGAAGCGGAACTGAGGACTATGTCTGTAACACTTTAGATGTGGGTGAATTCCTCTCCTCTTGAGGGCCCCAAAATATCATGCGGTTTCTGAGCCTGCCAGGAAGTGACAATCCTTGGAAATGGGAAGGATGGGAACCCTCAGGCCATTTTTTCTAAGGGGGTCTTTATTAGCTCCATAAAGTCAACCTTAGTTCCTTAAAACTACCTGGTCATATCTGAAGTATGACATTCTGGTCAAAGCCTTGCTAATATAACCAGGGTTTCCAATTGTGTTCTGTTACAAGGAGAGCACAATCTAATTGAACTTAGGCAAATAACTATATTACCATAAAGATAAGAATACTCACAAATAGCTTCTAAATTCTGGAGGGATAAGGTAGGGAGAAAAAGTAAATGCCTACATTTTTGTTCATAAAAATATACTTTACCAAGTTGATGTGAGCTATAGGTAGCTTAAAAGAAAAAAGATTTTTTGGCCAGGAGTGGTGGGTCATGCCTGTAATCCCAGCACTTTGGGAGGCCAAGGCGGGTGGATCACTTGAGATCAGGAGTTCAAGACCAGCCTGGACAACATGGTGAAACCTTGTCTCTACTAAAAATACAAAAATTAGTTGGGCATGGTGGTGCTCACCTGCAGTCCCAGCTACTCGGGAGGCTGAGGCATGAGAATCATTTGAACCCAGGAAGTGGAGGTTGCAGTGAGCCGAGACCGTGCCATTGCACTCCAGCCTGGGCAACAAGAGCGAAACTCTATCTCAAAAAAAAAAAAAAGGCAGCACAAGCACAATAAATTAAAGCACAGAATCTCTTTCCTAGGCCAATTACTTTAAAAGGGGAAAAAAAAACCCTTCACATTCTCAGATCAATACTTCAAAACAACTTTACCATTTCAACAGAGAAGAGTAAATTCCACTTTTGCAGTAGTGTACTATCAATACTAAAGCTAATTTTAAAAAATCTTAAACAAACCCATCCAATCTCAGTCAGCTTTGACCACACAAGATTTTTGCAAACCTTATTATAACTTCTAAAAAATATCCATTGCTTTTCTTTTTTCTCTTTTTTGGACAAAAATGCATTCTTCAAAACTTTCCTTATCAAATACATTCTTTATTTCCTTGCATGCAGAGCTGTTTCCCTTGTAACAGTCTGAATTCTATTTATTATAATTTTTATTTCATAGTAGCCTTAATTTCTAGTGAAAACTACAAAGCATTGTGAATTATCTTATATCAGCATTCACTATTTCATATTATCTAGAAAGATGTTTCTTCAATTTTTCATGTATCTTAACAGAAACAAATATACTTAGTTTTTGCCATATAAAAACAAGATGCCAACGTATATAAACTTAAACTATGCTTACTTATTAATATTCAGTATTTTAACTTAGAAATGGCCTAGCCATTTAACACGTATCTATTATTTAATTTCACTTGAAGGTTTCAAGTTACCAAAATTATTTTTGAAACTATTTTTAAATAGACATATATTATAAGACATATATTATAGGCTGGGCAGGGTGGCTTATGCCTGTAATCCCAGCACTTTGCGGGGCTGAGGCAGGAAGATCACTTGAGCCCAGATTCAAGACTAACCTGGGCAACACAGCAAGACCCCAGCTCTAAAAAAAAAAATTAAAAATTAGCCAGGCATGGTGGTGCATGCCTCTAGTCCCAGCTACTCAGGAGGCTGAGGCACGAGGATTACTAGAGCCTAGGAGCTCAAAGGTTGCTGTGAGCTATAGCTATCTATGATCAGGCTACTGCCCTCCAGCCTGGGTGACAGCGTGAGAACCCTGTCTCTCTCTCTCTGACATATAATAATTATTGAAAAAAATCTACAAACTTTATCACATCTTATTCCATTCACTTATTCTTAACAATTATTCTTGAACTGGTCATGAACATTTCATGAGATATTAAACAAAGCTAGCTACTATTTTTCTTGTTGTTAAACAAGCATTTTTCTTGTTGACATATCAGTCAAGCACCAAAAATACCACGAAAGTAAAAAAACTAAAAAGCTAAGCATGGCTCTTCCTTGTTTTTTGTCTGATGACAGTCGTCTCCCTGAAGACTGTATTTTCAAAAGATAACTACCAAATTCTAGAAAAGACAGGTGGGAAAGTTACATCTCAAGGGCACAAGGAAAGCCTCTTATCAGAGGTCAGTCTCAGAGGCTGTGGACTAGATTTTAGGCTGGTGGCTGGCTGAATGTTTCCAAAGAGCCATGTGAATGAACAAGACATTCATTTCTGATAAAACTAGATCTGTTACATTTCCTTCTAATTTCTAGCTATAAACTCTAGTTCACTACAGAATTTTGTAAGGAAGTCCACAACGAAGCCCAGGAGAAGGTCCTGAATCCTAACAAAAGTTTGGCCATAGAGACCAGAATCCTTCTTACCTTACCTCTGATGTTTCCTTTTAGTAATCTTCTTTTCCTTTTTATCTTTTACGGTGAAAAGATCCATATATATTTAGAATTCGCCAGCCAAACTCAGTTTAGATGATCCAATTTTGTTGGCAACATCCAAAGCATCGTCATCAGGAGCCAGTGGAACCCACGCCTCCTTCTCTCCATCAGGCCGAATCATTGTGTTGACTTTGGCCACATCAGTGTCACAGGGCGTCTCCACAGCCTGTTTGATCTGGTGCTTGATGGCTTTAACATCCACAAGGAACACCAGAGTGGTGTCGTCCTGTCTTCATGGCGGACTCAGTGGTCAGCGGAACCTTGATGATCGCATCCAGCTTGTTTCTCCTGGGGGCGCTCTTTCCGGGATATTCGGGCCGCCTCCGGAGTCGCACTGTCTTGGGCCGCCGGAAGGTGGGTGACGTGAGCAGAAGGTGGTTGACGTAGGATCTTTTTTTTGGTGGCTGTGGACACCTCTCAACACAGCCTTCTTTGCCTTTAAAGGCTTCGCTTTGGCTTCGGCTTTAGGAGGGGCAGGAGCCTCCGTCTTCGCTTTCGGCGCCATCTTGTGGAAAGGCTCCTTCTAGTAATTTTCTACCCACCGACCACCGGGGGGAGGTGGGGCTCAAAGCGGAACGTATTTAAAGGTACAAGGGCCCTGCCTAGAAGATCAAAGCGGACAAAGGAGGGAGGGAGGGCGGAAGCCCAGGAAGGAAGAGGTCTTCCAGGAGCCAGTTTGGGGCGATCTCACATCTCCCGAAAAGGCCAGTGAAGCTCCATGTGATCCTCAGCAAAAATTACAAGAAAGGAGGCGGCCAGGGGCCTGAGCATGTAATGACCAGGAGTTCGAGAAGAGAGTGTCAGTCAACTGAGAAGTTCCCGTGGGAGAAGCAGGATTCCAGAGAGGGAACAAGAGCAGAGAGGCCTGAAAAAACGTGCAGCGTCAATATCATCTTTCCAATCAAGCCGACGTCTGACCACAGAGCTCTTAAAAAAAAAATCCTGGCCAGGCGCGGTGGCTCACGCCTGTAATCCCAGCACTTTGGAAGGCCGAGGCTGGCAGATCATCTGAGGTCAGGAGTTTGAGACCAGCCTGACCAATATGATGAAACCCAGTCTCTAATAAAAATACAAAAAAATTATCCAGGCGTGGTAGCACACGCCTGTAATCCCAGCTACTCGGGAGGCTGAGGCAGGAGAATTGTTTGAACCCAGGAAGTGGAGGTTGCAGTGAACCGAGACCGTGCCATTGCACTCCAGCCTGGGCAACAAGAGCGAAACTCTATCTCAAAAAAAAAAAAAAAAAAAAATCATTTAAAATAACACACTATCAGATTTTAGCCAAGACAAACAGCAAATATTCCTGGCAGTATTGTACTTTTTCTACTTTTTAAAAAAGAAAGAAAACCAAAGGTATCTATGAAGTGACTTGGAATCAAAACCAGTAAGCCTTTTATGACTTAACCAAGGATGTGTGGAGTGTCTCTAAAGAAGCACAAAGACCGAGCCCTCTCAAGACCCAGCCCTCCCAAAGACAGCCAGAAGAAGGGGAGACCCAGGTGACGGAGAGCCGGCAGCAGCTGGCACCCTAGCCACACACGGCGTCCCACCCACGCTTTTGTCCAGCTCTCTTCTTGGTGTTTGTGTAAAACAAAGACCGTCTCTGGGAGGGAAGGGATCATAAAACCAGAGTTCTCATGCCAAGAAAACATCACCAGAGTCACAGTCCACAAGAACTAGTTCATACAAATGATTTTCTCCTGCTAATCTAAATTTGCAAAGGAAGGAATAAAGAGAAATTTTTACCTTCCATTCTCAACCGGGCACTGCAGGCAGAGATCTGAGAGAGCTGCCCCTGGTTAAAAAAAAGCAAATCTTAGATTTTCCTCGCCGGGCTTTGTCAGTTGTCCCAGGATGGCGTCTGTAGGCTCTGCCTCCAGGTGTCTCTGCCCCACACTTGGTGCCAGAAACTGCAGGGATGGAAAAGTGTGATCCCTTTCTCCCCAACGTAAGGATCACAGCCGACACTGCATAACAAGTTCATTCCGTATTTATTTATTTTTTTAAAGTAGAGATGGGGTTTCACCCGCGTTGCTCAGGCTGGTCTTGAATTCCTGGGCTCAAGGGATCCACCTGCCTCCGCCTCCCAAAGTGCTGGGATTACAGGTGCGAGCCACAGCACCCGGCCACAAGTTTATGTAATCAAAGTTTAATGAGACACGGAGCCTTCAGCAATGAAGATCTAAGACGCAGGGAACACTGAAGAGTGAACAGCCGTGTACAAATGGGAGTGGATGATGGGTGTGTCCTAACGGCGAGAGATGCGTGGGGAACCCAGCAGGGACTGTCTGTCCTCCAGATCCTTCTCGGCCTCTCCATGCACCCTTCCTTCCTCCTGGGTGTGGGGCAGGACTTCTCCAGAATGAGGGTCTTCGAGAGAGAAGGGAGAGTGATCGTTCTAGGTTTGATGGCTTGCTCTTTAGGAGAGGAGTTCTACTTTCTATGACCGTCTTGGGGAAGAGGAATTCTGGTTTCTATGGCCTGTCTGGGGGTGATGGGGGCAGGTGTCAAGTGTCAGGAAGGCAGGAGAAGGTCCCAGAGACATTGCTTCTGAGGCTGCTTCTCAGGTCTTCCAACCTGCTTGAGCTCACCGTTCTCAGCCTGCCGAAGCACCATACTTTGGCACATTATATTTTGAGCCCCAACACCAATATGATTTAGGATTTACGTTAGGATTGAAGTTGTATGCCACCCAGTTTGGTGAAGAGGGAGCCCTGCTCTCTGTGGAGTTTTCGGGTCTGGGGACTATTTCTCCCTGACATCCGGAGCCATGGGGATACACGGGGGCTGAAATGCACTTCTGGGATTCTTAGGAGACTTTGCTGGCAATTCAGAGGCCTCACCCAGCAAGCCGAATGCCAGACTTAGGTGGGGCTCATCCTAGGAGTGCATTTTCCTCCTCTAGTCTCTTGTTCTTCCAGGCAGAAAGCTGTGAATTTGCTGTCTCTGGAGGGCTGTGGGTTCTGGGATAGATGATGGGAGAAAGAGAAGAATAAAAATGTCCTGCCTTCAAACTGGCCTCCAGGTCAAAATCGCCGCATACCATAAGCAGGCGAATAGCTCGGCAAGTCAGTTCTTTGGGATAACTGAGCAAATATCAAAGCCATCCGAGTCTCAGGAAACACTATTTGAAAGGGTTTTTTTTTCAAAGAAAACAAGGGCTGCAGTACATTACATACACAAAGGGCATCTCTGGGGAATGTTCTATTTGGGCTGGACAGGAACCTAGAAGGTCCTTCTCTCCTGCAGGACACCCACGCTGCCATCATCACTACGGATGCACACTAGTCCGTATTTTCTGTACATCTGTAACATGGTCAGGCTATTCTTTATTCTATTCTATTATTATTATTATTGTAGTTGTTGTTGTTTTGAGACAGAGTTTTGCTCTTGTCACCCAGGCTGGAGTACAAGGGCACCATCTTATCTGCTGCAACCTCCACCTCCCGGGTTCAAGCAATCTTCCTGCCTCAGCCTCCCAAGTAGCTGGGATTACAGGCACCTGCCACCATGCCAAACTAATTTTTGTATTTTTAGTAGAAACAGGGTTTCATCATGTTGGCCAGGCTGGTCTTGAACTTCTGACCTCAGGTGATCCATCCACCTCAGTCTCCCAAAGTGCTGGGATTACAGGTGTGACCCACCATGCCGGCCTATTCTTTATTTTAATTTCCAATTTAAGCTCGTTTCATATTTTCATTAAGACGTGGGAATTACAGGGTAGTTCCAGTTATGGGCTACAGTTTAAAAATAACTTCAGCACCAACTGTTCATGTCAGCATTTTTTAATGGTACAAAAAAGGAATATAAATGTATTTATTACCACAGAACTGCACACTTAAAAATGTTAAAGATGGTAAATTATATATGTATATTTTACCTTGATAAAAACATAAATACGGAAAAAAGTGGTATGGAAAATTTAAGTCAACAAATAAATAGGAAAGCAGGCCCAAAAGCATTTCCATATTCTGGTTGTAGTGAATACATTATTAATATTCTAAAACCAATATGAATTTAAAGCACATTTCTGTATCTGCAATAGAGGAAATACAGTAAAATGTGCACTGTTAAATGTCTGTGAAACTTTGCCTAGGTGCTCTAGTGCCCTCTTCTGGATATGTTTGAGTACTGCAGCTCAGACAGAACTTTATGGAATCCAACCCCTTTGCCATTCTGGTGAAGCCTGCAGGCCTCTTCCTGGAATAATGTTTTAAAATGCATAAGATAAAGAAAATAATAAGGAAAATCATTATATTGAGATAAAGTTATGACAATATCAAAATATTTTTTAAACAAATTTATAAGTTATTTATTACCTCATTAAATAAAAGATGTAGCGTTGGGCCTAATAACTACTATAATTTCAAAATAGTGATGAGCTTAAACAATATTTGCAAATATCTGCAGCAACCATAATCTTGCATGAAAATATCTGTGATTTCTATTGGTGACAAATTTATACACAATGTGTCTAGGGGATCCCTAGGGCTGCCATAGAAAGTTCCACAAACTGGGTGGCTTAAAATAATGGAAGTGTATGGTCTTACCGTCCTGGAGGCTGGAAGTCTAAATGCCACGTGTCAGCAGGACCATGCTCCCTCCCCAGCCTGCAGAGGAGCCTTCCTTACCTCTCCCAGTTTGTGGTGGCCCCAGGCATTCTTTGGCTTGTCGCTGCTCCCCTCCAGTCTCTGCCTGTCTTTCTATGGCCATTTTCTCTCTCTGTCTGTGTGTACCTCTCTCTTCTTATGAGGGCACCAGCAGTAATAGCATATAAATAAATAAAACAAAAATTGTAATATAATAATATAATTCAGGACACCCTGAACTGTATCCATGGAACATAGATTAAGATCCTCAAGAAGTTATTTTAAGTTAATAATATTTATCATGTTCATACCCTGTTCTCAGGAGAATCTTAAGGGATGTGAAGACATGGAAGATGGACTTCCTTACTTTGTAGGAGTTTTCTATCTAAGTGGGATGAGATTTATACATGCAAAACAACTGAGAACACTACCCAGCAGTGTGAGATTTTGCGGCACGAATTTCAGTGTTTCGTCCCTCCGGAGGCCCAGAGAAGCGAGATGCTTGTGGATGGGAAGAGCGGGGCACCTTTTATGAAGGCCGGGGAACTTGGTTTGGGTTTAGGATGCTGAGAGGATGGGACCCATCAGGACATATGTCAGGTGGTGGAAACAGCATGAGCCAAAATATTAATAAAATCTCAGAGAACGAAAGTTAAGCACTGCAAAAGGATTTAACCAATGCGAAAATGAAACTTGGGAAAGCGTACCACATTTAAAATCAATGGATTGATCCAATCTCCAGAAATAAATGAGAAAATGACCTTGCACAATCAATTATACTATTACAATTAGCTATACACAAAATGAGAGAAAAACATTCTGCTTAAATATTGTGTAATTTCTACTTCATTATGCAAATATTCCATGCAAAGACCTAATTTCCCTAGCAGATAAGGAGCTCTAGAT
The DNA here is from genome assembly GCA_004027715.1 of Plecturocebus donacophilus. Lineage (NCBI taxonomy): Eukaryota > Metazoa > Chordata > Mammalia > Primates > Pitheciidae > Plecturocebus > Plecturocebus donacophilus. The sequence goes on along the minus strand of PVKP010012152.1, from coordinate 23,796 downwards.
ACAAACCAATAAGAAAAAAGAACAACATGGTCAAAGGGAATGACCTACCTACTCACAGATACAAAGCACAGAGGCTCCTAAGCATATAAAAAGAGGTGCAATCTTACTCACATGAAAAGTCCAAATTATAATTATACTCATGTCATTTCCATCTATTAGATTGGCAAAGACGAAAACATTTGATAATATACTATGTTGGCAACTCTTATTTCTTGCGGGGGGAGGACGTAAATTGGTATAACCTCTTTGGCAGTCATTCTGGCAATATTTATCAAAATTGCAAATACACATACTTTTTGAAACCCTTTGAAAATCCACTTCTTTGTGTTACAGATATCCTTGCATGCCTGAACATTGCTTTTGTAAAGGTAATGAATTGCCCTTTGCTTACAAAAGCCTGGAAAGAAAATGTCCACGGAGCACATCAATACAGTGAGACACTAGGCAGCTGTAAAAGGAAGACAAGAATAAAGGAATTGCTTTACAACACTGCTGTAGGTGGAGGAAAAATATGTTCCTCCACCCTTCTAGGTTCTCAGCTGGGACCCTGTAACAAAAGACAGATGAACAAGAGAAAAACATACACACTTATTTAAATTTTGCCTGACATGGGAGCCTTCATAAGGAGATAAGGACCTGAAGAAATGGTTGGCCTGAGTGCTTCTAGCCTCAGTTTGGCCAAGAGTGCCGAGTTATAGACAAGTGTGGTAGGGCGGCCAGGCGGGTGGCTCACACCTGTCATCCCAGCACTTTGGGAGGCTGAAGCGGGCAGATCATGAGGTCAGGAGATCGGGCACATCCTGGCCAACACGGTTGAAACCCCATCTCTACTAAAATACAAAAATAATAGCTGGGAGTGGTGGCACGTGTCTGTAGTCCCAGCTACTCAGGAGGCCGAGGCTGGGGAATTGCTTGAACCCGGGAGGCGGAGGCTGCAGTGAGCCGAGATCACATCACTGCACTCCAGCCTGGGCGACAGAGTGAGATAAACAAACAAACAAACAAAAAATGTGGTGGGGCAAAAAAGGTATGAAGAGTAGTAAACTGGGGGAAAGTTGGCAAACTCTGTGCATTCAGATTTTCCCTGGGTCCCCCTGTCTCCAGAGATAAGGATGTTCTTTTCCTGCACCTCTCACATGAGGATCACCTGACCTGCCTCAGGGGACAGTCAGACAGTCCTTTCTCTACTTAGATTTCTCAGATTCCTTCAGTGTAAAATATTCAGTATGGCGAGGTGCGTACTGAACGTAGTGTCCTGAACGTTCCTCCTACTCTGGAATGATTTCTAAGATATCACGAATGAAAAAAGCAGTGGTGCGTGCACATTTTTGCTCATAGATGCATAAGCTCCTGCGAGCATACGTGTGATGCTGGTGACACTGGCTGCCACCACTAAGACCTGGGGGAGGGGCGTGCGTCCTTCTGCACCTTCTGAATTTTGGACAATGTCGATGCATAACCCTATGCAATAAGCTGATCACAATTTGGTAACATTTTTGAATTATGAATGCCGTTACTAACTTACCTTGGATTCATTTATTCCTTCGGCCAGTGGTTATGTGGCTGGCACAGAAGCACAGGGGCAGACCAGCACCGTCCTGGAGGGCTGCTCTTGTGCGAAGTCTTCAGAGCTTCTGGTGTCCCAGAGTGGACAATTTCCCACCACAAACCCTCCTCTGCCTAATATTCACTGATTTTCAGCAGCGGTGGGTTATGATGCTATGACAGTCTATCTTTCCACCCATTGTGCCTTCAAATCCCCACCTCCCACAGTCGGGGGACTAAGAAACCAAAGGGTTTCCAGTGTAAAGAGGCACCGCCGTGTAGCACTGTAGAAGGCTGGTGGGCACTGGGAGCCACTGAGGGGCCCGATACGATGGAGCACGGGCAGATTCGCCCTTTGGGACAAGATTTGTCAGCCAGGCAGGCACCTGCGGCAATTATTCCAGTGACGTCGAAGGTGAGTGAAAAGCAAACCCATGTAGAACCAGCCGCAACAGCCATCATCTCCAGGGTCTCTTAATTACACATCCCTGGACAGAACCCAGAGGTGGTGACTCGCTCCCTCCTGCGGAATAAATCAAGCCAGAGCCACAATACCTGGCTGATACGCACTTGAGTAGAAACGTTTGCACAGTTCTTCACAGAGACTTGCTTGCGTGTTATGCCAGCTCTGCCGTTTTGGCCGAAGGTGCACGGTTCTGTCCCCTTTGTCCTTCTGTCAGAAGCCTCTTGTCCTGGCGCTGTCAGCCTCGCCTCTGACTCCAGCCCAGGGGAGGGCAAGCAGCTCCAACAAGTCAGCTCAAGCGAGCCCGGCTTGTCTGTTGCATCCCACGTGTGGTCGGCTGAAAAATGGCCCCCAAAGGCATGTCCACATCACACTCCACGGAGTCTGTAAGTGTTCATGTGGCCTTATTTGGGGAAAAGGTCTTTGCAGATGTGACTAAGGATCTTTGGATGAGGAGAATGTCCCATCATATTGCTGGATGGGCCTGGATGTCATCACAAGAGTGGTTTTTTTTTTTTTTTTTTTTTGACGGAGTCTCGCTCTGTTGCCCAGGCTGGAGTGCAGTAATGTGATCTCAGCTCACTGCAACCTCCACCTCCTGGGTTCAAGTCAAGTGATTATCCTGCCTCAGCCTCCCGAGTACCTGGGACTACAAGCATGCACTACCACACCCACCTAATTTTTGTATGTTTTTAGTAGAGATGGGATTTCACCATGTTGGCCAGGATGGTACCTATCTCCTGACCTCGTGATCTACCCGCCTCGGCCTCCCAAAGTGTTGGGATTACAGGCATGAGCCACCACGCTTGGCTACAAGGGTTCTTTTAAGAGAGAGGCAGAGGAAGATGTGAGGACACATAGAGGAGAAGGTGATGTGAAAATGAGGCAGAGGTCAGAGTGACAAGCCCACGTGGCCACAGGCTTAGCTGGAGGAGGTCAGGAAGGGGCCTCCCTAGCCCTTGGAAGGGAGCAACACGTTTCTACAATAACATGGAGTGCAGGTATCTTCTCAAGAAACTGATCTTGTTGTCCTTGGATTCTGCTGTCCTCTCACCTAGTAGTGAGATAGCCGGATCATATCCATTCTATTTTTCACTTTTTGGGACCCTCCATACGGCTTTCCATTATGGCTGTACTAATTCACATTCCCACCAACAGTGCACATGGGTTCCCTTCTCCACATCCTCACCAACATGTCTTTTATCTTTTTGGTAATAGACATCCTAACAGGTGTGAGGTGGTGTCTCCCTGTGGTTTTAATTTGCATTGCTCTGATGATTAGTGATGTTGAACATTTTTCGTAGACCTGTTGGCCATTTGTATGTCTTCTTTTGAGAAGTTTTCCTTCAGGTCCTTGGCCCATTTTTCAAATCAGAGTATTTGTTTTCTTGCTATTGAGTTGTTTGAGTTCCGTGTATATTTTGGATGTTAACCCCTTATCAGATGCATGAGTTTACAATTTTTTTTCCTATTCCGTAGGCTGTCTCTTGTCTCTGTTGATGGTTTCCTTTCCTCTGCAGAAGCCTTTCAATTGGATGCAATTTCATTTGTCTATTTCCACTTTTGTTTCCTGTGCTTCTGGGGTTATAGCCAAGAAATCATTGCCCAGACTATCATCATGAAGATTTCCCCCTATTTTTTCTTTTAGTATTTTTACAGTTTCCAGGTCTTATGTTTCAGTCTTGAATCCATTTTGAGTTGATTTTTGTAGATGGTATGAGATAAGGAGATATTTCATTCTTCTGCATTTGGATATTAAGGGAAGTTTTATAAATGGAAGATTAAAGGACTAGCCAACTAGAAATGTGGTTATGATCTCTGTTAACTGGACAAAGTGACACCTATAGCTTTATTCTTTACCCATATTCTAGACTAGGATTTATGACACCGAGGCCCATTAAAAATGCTTGGCAGAGTGGAGGAAGGAACGTGGTGCCTTGTCACAGGTCCTTTGGGAATTAAATTTGGTGATATTTTCATGTCTGTGATCATCTTTAAAAATGAGTAGGGTTTTTTGGACCAAGTAGGTAGTGCGTTCTAGGGAAGCGGTGCTCGCAGGGTCAGGCTCATGCTACGTCGATGGTGGAATGTGCCTGCCGATCTCTCGCCCTCGCAGGGTTTTACTTTTAATGCAGTTTCTCAAACTGAAGTCTCCTTTTTTAAAAAAAATTTTAAATTCACAAGAAAGTATTTTCTTTCAAAGGGGTCTGCGTGGATCTTGCGTTTAAGACAAGCCACTGTAACCATGCCTGGTAGGACTCGTGCAGATGGTATGTGGCTTAGAGCAGTGGCTTGACCTGGGGTTAAGTCCTACACCCATTTCTTCTGTGCTGTGTGACTCTGGACAGGCAACTCAACCTCTCTGAGATATGGCTTCCTGCTGTCTACGTGGCAATGCTAACAATATTACCCAATAGTGTTGTCATAAATATTTCATGAGATAGGGTCCAGAAAGGGCTTCCTTAGCACAGCGCCCGCTATATAGCTGATGTTATATTATGCTCATGAATACCAGTCAGCCAGCAGAAAGCGTGGGGTAATCACAGCAGCAGGGTGGCTGACATCACAGCAAGGATGTCAGCGCCTGGGCCAGTCACCGCGTCATGCTCCCTTCCCACCACAAGGGGGCGCAGGCACGAGCTCAATTTATTTTATGGGTAAGAACCCGGAGCGTCCGCTGGGGGGCGCAGGTTTTGCGTCAGCACAGGCGGTGCCCCTGGGCGTTTCGGTGTCCGCCTTGCTGTTTTCACTGGGTTGTAAAGGCCAGACTCTCATGGGAAGCATCAATAATAAAACTAGCTGTAATTTATTGCATATCTGCTGGGCTCTGAGTGAAGCTGTGTGTGTGGGGGGGGTGTGGGTGTGTGTGTCTGTGTGCGTGCTTGTGTGTCTATGAGAGAATCTGTGTCTGAGTCTGAGCATTTGTGTGTGTTTGTGTATCTGTGTATGTCTGTGCGTGTCTGTGTATGTATGTCTGTGTCTCCATGTGTCTGTGTGTGTGTATCTATGTGTGTCTGTGTGCTGTGTGTGCATGTTTGTGTATGTGTGGATCTGTGTGTGTCTGTGTCTGTGTGTGTCTGCATGTGTCTGTGTGTGTGTGTGTTTGTGTGACTGTGTCTGTATGTGCGTGTTTGTGTGTGAGTGGATCTGTGTGTGTTTCTGTATGTCTGTGTGAGTCTGTGGGTGTGTGTCTGTGGGTGTCTCTGTGTGTCTGTGTCTGTGTGTGTGACTGTGTCTGTGTGTGCGTTTTTGTGTGTGAGTGGATCTGTGTGTGTGTGTTTCTGTGGGTGTGTCTGTGTGTGTCTGTGTCTGTGTGTCTGCGTGTGTCTATGTGTTTCTATGTGTCTGTGTGTGTGACTGTGTGCATGTTTTGTGTGTGTGTGGATCTGTGTGTGTATCTGTGTGTTTCTGTGCACACATGTGTGCATGTGAGTGCCTGTGGGTACATACAGACACACATCATATGTATATATGCCCATATGATGTGTTCTAGGTATTTAGTATAGTTCAGGGTGGAGTGCACAGCATAAACACGAAGAAGAAAAATTGTACGGAGAAGCAGATATTCTCAGGACCAAAATTATTTCCTTACTTACTGAGACAGTCTTCTTCTGTCGCCCAGGCTGGAGTGTAGTCGTGTGATCACAGCTCATTGCAGCCTCAACCTCCTGGGCCCAAGTGATCCTTCCACCTCAGCCTCCTGAGTAGCAGGGATTACAGTCATGTGCCACTACACCTGGTTAATTTATTTATTTACTTATTTTTTAGTAGAGACAAGGTCTAGCTGTGTAGCCCAGGCTGGTCTTGAATTCCTGGCCCAAGTGATCCTCCTGCCTTGGCCTCCCATGCTGGTATTACAGGCATGAGCCACGGCACCCAGCCTTGAGAAATTCTTTTCTCTGAATTATCTTCCTGGATTAAATAGGTACCCACTATCAGCCAAGAGGCTTGAAGTATCCAGGCAGCTTTCTCAACAGCGTTTCTGGTGCAGGAGGAGCGTTTTGCTGTCCACAGGGCAGAAGTGAGAGACAGGAGCCGGCATGTGCAGGTGCTTCATCTGTTGTGGGATTCAAAGCTATTACATGTAGCTCTGCTATAAAGAAGCTCTTCTTGGAGGCTTGAGGAGCCAAGCGGTTACTCTAAGATGCGCTGAGACAATTATCACGGAGAGCTCAGGCAGTTGAGGAAAACAGACTTGGGGCCACATACACACAGAAAAAAGACTGGAAGCAAATACCGCAAAACAGCAACCCATGATTACCTCTGGCTGGTGGTCTTGACTGTGTTCATTTACTTTGTGCTTGCAAACATATCCTATGCTTTCTACAAGGGCGTGAATTACTTTTATAGACAGAAAAAAATAATTTAAAGGTTCACATTCATCAAAGCCAGGCCCAGCGGAGGCAGATAAAGGTGAGTGACATGACGAGGTGCTGGTGGTCAGGGCCTTTGTGCTCAGATCTCAGCGTGTGCACAGCGCTGCGCTTGGGGATTAGGGAGGCCGGGGGAGCAGCCACTGTCCTGCCATCGGGGGGAGGGAAGGGATGGAAGGGAAGGGGCCTTTAGGAGTTATTGTACCCCAGACACAGTCCATACGCACGTGACTCCCTTAATGCTCACAAAGGACCTCTGAGGAGCTGTTATTACGATCCTCATCCTAGGGAGGAGCCAACTGAACCCAGATCGGAAGCTCCTCCGCCAGGGAACAGAAAGCCTGCACCTCCGCAATCTCTGCCTGCCCTGACCCGCCAGGCTCGGCCCGCGACATTCATGAGCAATGTCAAGGCAGGCAGCGTGGACCGTGTTAGGGTGACGCCGCAGTGGGAGGGGTAAAGGCGTTTTGGCCGTCAGTCACTCCTATTTTGGAAACCCAGAAATTGCCTGGACTCTCTCCAGAGGCACAGGGAGGTTCGGACGTGTTCAACCGGAGCCCACGTGGTGGCGCGCACCTGTGGTTCCAGCGACTCGGGAGGCTGAGCTGGGCTTGATCCCGGGAGGTCGAGGCTGCGGCGAACCGCGGTCCCGCCACGGCCCCCGAGCCTGGGCGACAGGCTGAGACCCCGTCTCAAAAATGAAAACAGAAATAAAAACCGTGGAGCCCAGCTGGAGGCAGACACAGGCCCAGGACTGAAGCACGAGCGAGAGGGGCGGAGAGGGTGGCGCCCTGCGCCTGTCCGGAGCCCCCCAGGCCTTCGCGGTTGGTAAGTCAGACGTGTTTAAACGGGACACTGGCGGCCAGTCCCTCACGGAGCTTCCGAGCTGGGCCAGCCTCGTCATCCTCTGGGCCGCGAAGTCAGGCGCGCGTCTACCAGCCCTGCTAAGACAGCCCGTGGCATCAGACTTCTCTTCTTCACATGAAAACCCACTCAGCTCCCGCAGACGTTCGCCTTCCCCCGACTCGGCCCGCGGTTCTGTGTGTGGACCTACGTGAGGACAGCGGCCTACTGGAACTCGGGCCCTCTGACATCAGCCAGGAAGGAGCCGGCCATGCTGCTGGGACTGCGGGCCCGCAGCCTGCGTCTTCTTGCTGAGTGAGCAGTGAGGCCACCCCGAGAACCCCGTCTTGGGTCACAAGGCCTTGCTGACCTGTGACTCTGGAGGGCAGTTCTGCGCATTTCTTCTTTGTGGTGACAGTGTGGGCGTTACCTTGGGGAGTCCATTGAAGAAGTTCATGGCGTGAGGAGGCTCGGCGGGGCCTCCCGGGGCTGGCGTCACAGACTCGGGGCCTTTGACGACAGCCAGCCTGTCCTCCCCACTCTGGAAGCTGGGCGGGCCTGGCCAAGGTGTGGGCAGCACTGCTTTCCCCGAGCCTCTCCACGGCGTCCTCCGCCAGGGGCTCCACGTGGCCTTCCCTCCATGTGCCTCTGTGACCAGTCACCGCTTCTTGCAGGGACACCAGTCATGAGACCTTGTTTAACCGTAATCACCTCTTTAAAGACTCTGTCTCCAAATGCAATCCCATTCTCAGTTTCTGGAGGTGAGGACTTCAACCTGCGAATTTGTAGGGGTGCCATTTGCCCCTGACTTCGCTGGAGGTGATGTTGGTCAGTAGTTTCCAGCACTCTGCTCTCCCTGCGCTGACTGGGGACTAGCCTGTGTGAGGCCTTGTGAGGTGACTGTCCCCACCCACTGTGAGCCAAAGATGGAGGCTCCCAGAGAGGATGGTCCCAGGCCATCCCCCCACTCCCCGCCACCCACCTCCACTAGCCTGGAACCCATCCTTCCAGCTCAGATCACACGATGAGGAAACAGACGCCTAATGCAGGCAGCTCAGACACCTGCCAGGACCCTCCAGACTCCCAGGAGAGCACACCCTGCAGTCCCGGGAGAGGGCAGATGAATCACACCTGAACAGTGTGCCACCTGCCCAACCCCATGAGACACTTCTGTGTCCGCTGGACCTGAAGGGAGCGCCTTTCTAGGTCACCTACATGCAGGGCACCACAGCGATATGGAGATACAAGTGACACAACAGACAGAGCCACGGCCTGTCTTATCCAGCTGCCCCCAGCATTTTTTAAAAAATAGACAAGGTCTCACTCTATTGCCCAGGCTGGAGTGCAGTGGTGTGATCACTGCTCACTACAGCTTTGACCTCCTGGGCTCAGGTGATCCTCCCACTTCAGCCTCCAGGGTAGCCGGGACTACAGGTTTGCGTCACCACGCCCAGCTAATTAAAAAAAATTTCTTTGTAAAGACAGTGGCTCACTACAATGCCCAGGCTGGTCTCAAACTCCCCGCCTCAAGCAATGCTCCCGCCTTAGCCTTCCAGAGTCCTGGGATTACAGGTGTGAGCCACTCTGTTAGACCCTGATGAATTTTGGAAGGATCTAGTTGCATTTCTTCCTTCATTTAACACATATTCGTAGAAGGCAAATCCGTGCCAGGCATAGATGCTTGGGATTCATTAACCTGTGACCTCATGGAGCCTCCATCCCTATGGGGAGGGGGCACCGTGGGGGGCTTCACCCGGAGAGGCTTCCTGTGAAAACGCCCACGGGGTCCTGGGGAACTGGGAATCCCCCCAGCTTCTGCACAGGGCTCCTGGGTGGTTTCCTGTTTCGGCTCCACAGCAGGGGGAAGTTTCTGCTGTTTGCTCCTCTGTACTCTAAGCCAAGACGTGCACATTCGTGAGCAGGGATTTTTCTGGTGAAGGAAAGTCCTGCATCCTTAGGCACACTTTCGCAAGTGTGAAAAAGCCAGCTCAAATGCGACTTCCCGTGAGAAACCCTGCCTGGCCTCCAGCCCTCCGGGGCACTCTCAGCTTGAGTCACGTCCTCGTGGCTATTGTTTTGCTCGTCTGTGCCTGCTGCATTCCCTGAGTTCCTCCAGGCCGGGGCTCAGCCTTGTTCAACTTAGGACCTGGTAGCCGGCACAGAGAATGTGTGTAACTGGGTGACAGGAGCAGGGCTGTGGGGGTGTCCCAAAGACGGTCACTGTTCCGTGATTGGGTGTGTTTTCCCAGGTCCTTGGGCCTCACTCACCCAAGAATGGGGAGCTGGACCCTGGCAGTGCAGTGATATCGCTGAAGTAAATATCAGACCCAAAAAGCTTTGCAGAAAAGCGATTTATTAGGCAGAGAGAGAGAAAGCGCCCACGCTGTCATGGGAGGGGATCCAGAGATGGAGGAGAGAGGGCACGAGGGTGCACACGAGGGAAAGTTCTCCTCCAGTGAAAGGACTTCTTCCAGACTTCCTCTGGAGTGAGTGATCTTTGACTCTGATGCTGGATTGGCTGCCTGGCTCGCAGTAGAGCCCGTCGTTCCAAGGCTTCTGGCGGTCTTTTTAAACAAAGGAAGTTCACCTGGGCTGTCTACCATTCCTGCGAGCGGGAAAGTTAGATGAAGAACACTAGGCTCCTGGCTGGGGAGGTGGATGGAGGCATGGCGCTGGGAAGTTCTTGCCTTTGAAACCAACCCATGGTGTACCCGGGAAGAGAAGTTAACATAGTCCCTCCCGTCTCAATGCATGTTTGCTGGATTGAACGACACACCCTCAGGTCCTCTGCCGAAAGCCTGGTGGCCGTCAGGGTCAGGTCTCCCACACTTTCCGATACACAGGAAGAGGAGTCTCTGACCATGGGATTTTGAAATAGCAATGAGCCCGAACAACATTTTGAGATACTGGCAACACGAAAGTGTGGAATCAATGAAACTTCCTGTCCTTTCTGCTGGCTAATACTAATTGGCTGCCACCTGTGTTCATTCTGCAAGGAACCCGTCAATTTCCATGAGCGGGGAGTGAAAACAGATGTCATTTTCCCCCATTTCAGTTCCTGAGCCCTCTGGGTTCTATTCTCAGGTCCCTCGAGGGTCCACGTGTGCTCTGTTTAGAACCTCCAGACTCGGCCGGTCGTGGTGGCTCATGCTTGTAATCCCAGCACTTTGGGAGGCCGAGGCAGGTGGATCATCTGAGGTCAGGAGTTCAAGACCAGCCTGACCAACATGGAGAAATCCTGTCTCTACTAAAAGTAAAAAATTAGCCAGGCTTGGTGGCACATGCCTGTAATCCCAGCTACTTGGGAGGTTGAAGCAGGAGAATCGCTTGAACCTGGGAGGCGGAGGTGGCAGTGAGCTGAGATCTTGCCATTGCACTCCAGCCTGGGCAACAAAAGCGAAACTCTGTCTCATAAAAAAATAAAAAGAACCTCAGGACTCTCAACTGCTCATCTCCCAAGTTAGCCTGTCACCTCTCACCCCCCCAGGGGGCTCAGGTGTGAGGCTTCGCACTGCTCCTTAGCCTTGGTGTAAGTCCGGTGCTCCTGCTGCCTGCCTGAGTGATGTCCTCCTACTAGAGACAGAACTGGGCACCTTCACCTGCTCCCCAGTGGATCCCGAGGCAGGGAAGCCTCAGCTAGCAGGGAGCGACAGGCACAGACCACAGCAAGAGCTGCAGCTGGCGAAGCTTTTCCGTCTCCTGGGCCCCCTTGGCGGCTGTGGGGAGGTCTCGATGCCAGGGTTCCCGTCTTGTCTTTTTCTCCTTTTTCCCAGCACTGCCGTGCTCTCTGGCTTTCCGCCTTCCTTCTTGGCTTTCTCTTCCGTCACTCCACAGACAAGGAGGCTCCATCCACGCTCCTGCCCCAGCTTGCTCAGCCCAGACTTCAGGTTCTCAGCCCAACAGGAAGGTTTCCTTGGGTCGTCAGCTCAATCATTTCAGGCTGTTTATCAAAGGATTTCTCCTGAATGCACCCAGAACTCTCCTCAAGGTTAATTTTGAATGAATACACTTTTCTCCATCTTATTACAACAGGGTCAATCATTCTTTGAAGAATCTTACTCCTTTGGGACGTTTCTGCACAGATGTGCCCCCTTTGGGGGCAGACATGATTCATATCGATCACTGTCTCCTTTTCTGCAATCACTGGACACCTGTTCATTTGGGGCAATCTAGTGCAGCCCTGAGTCCCTGTGGAGTCCTTATCTCATTGGGACGCTGGATGGGTCACAAGCGCTTGATGACAAACGGGTTTACCTAACAAAGGCAAGCATGAGTAATCCTTAGGGAATCCACCGATGTAATTCACTGTATTGAGTCGTACAGGCATCTCAATGGACACCCCAAAGGCATTTGGCAAATTTGAACATCGTTGATGAAACTCTTAGCAATCCAGGCTCAGAATGCCGCATTCCTAACTTGGTAAGGGTGGCTACAGAAACTTGCACAGATTAAGACGTATAATAATGAAACATAAGAGAACAGGGTACCTGCCATCACTGCTTCACTCCAGCCTTGTAATGTGGGTCCTTGCCAATGTAGTCCAGTCAGAAAAAGGGGTACGAATACTGAAGTGACCAAAACCAAAACTGTCACCACTGCAGATGATGTGACAATATGCCTAGAAAACCCAGGACATCAAATGAAAACCTAATCTGAGAGCTTGGTGAGATGGCTGGATACAAGATTGCCACACAAAAATCATAGCTTTCACATCCATTAGGCTATTATCAAGCAAAACAAAATAACAAGTGTTGATGAGGACCTGGAGAGCTGTTAGTGCGAATGTAAAATGCTGCAGCCACTGTGGAAAACAGTCTGGTAGCTCCTCAGAAAATTAAATATGGAATGACCACAGCACCCAGCAATTCCACTTCTGGGTATGTATCTAAAAGAATTGAAAGCAGAGACTTGAAGAGAGAGTTATACAATCTTGTTCATGGCAGCACTGTTCACAATAGCTAAAAGGTGGACGCTACCCAAGTGTTCATCAACGGATGGGTAGATAAAGAAAACGTGATGTGTGCTTACGTCGGAATATGATCCGGCCTTCAAAAAGAGAGAAATCCTGACATATTCTACAGCAGGATGAGCCTTTAGGATGTTATGCCAAGTGAAACAAGCCAGTCATGAAAGGGCAAATACTATATGATTCCACTTGTATGAGGTACCTAGAGTCATCAAATTCTTAGAGACAGAAAGTAGAATGGTGGGTGCCAGGGGCTGGGGGAGGGGAAGTGGGGGGTCAGTGTTTCGTGGGTACAGAGTTTTTGTTTGGGATGAAGTTCTGGAGATGGATGATGGTTAGATGACAATGCAAATGTATTTCATGCCATGTCCTCATTTTTAAATGGTAAATTTTACATTATATGGGGTTTACCACAATAAAAAAAAATCAGTGATTTTTACAAATCACTTTTGTTTTGAGACAGGGTCTTGCTCTCTCACCTGGACTGAAGTGCAGAGGCGTGATCACCGTCATGGTTCACTGCAGCTTCAGACTCCTGAGCGCAAGCATCCTCCCTGCTCAGCCTTCCAAGTAAGTGGGACTCCTGGCACATGCCACCATGCCTGGCTAAAAATCACTCACTTTTAGTGAGAAAATGAAGCAGGAAAGGAAGCTACTCACAATCCATAATATAACCAAGAATGAAACCAGAATATAGAGGTTTTTTTTATTAGAACAGGCAAATAAAAGTACAAAGCTGCGTGGAGAGTCCCAGCCAGAATTCCCAGCCCCTTCTAGGAATCTACCCTGTTTTTAAAGAGTGGACATGTGCACAAAAGTATACGTGCAAAGAGGCTCGGAAATAACACTTGCAAGAGCAAAAATGTTGAGACCAATGTGTATTTTCATCAACAGGAGAGTGATTAAATGAATAATGGTACATCACACTTTATAGTTGTTTTATTTAGAAAGGAAGCATTGCTGTGAGTTCTGGTGTGGAATGATCTTGGTGTTATATTGAAAAGCAAGTTATAATATAATTCCTCAAGCATAAACAACAACTATATGTTGGTATATTTATAGACAGAGGTAAATGCATAGAAAAATGCCTGGAAGGATACATGTCAAACCATTATTGTGGTTAGATTTGGGGGACATTTCCTTTAGGGATTTTCTATGAGAATATATTCATGTAGTATTTGTCAATTATTTTCTTTTTAAATAAAATAGTCAGACCCAGGCTTCTTAGTGCTGTGACAAGCTGGCGTTGTCTCTTCCTCCAGCAGGGGAGGTATGGTTGGAGGCTCCAGGTTTCAGATGGCGCAGCACCATGCTGTTTGCTCCATCCCTTCTCCTTGGGATCAGTGTTAGTGTGGAGGATGTGAGGGACCATAGGTATGACCTCCGGTGGCCTTCCAGAAGAGGAGGTTTGGTAGGGCTCCTTGGGGGAGAACCAGAGATTTTACCCCCTGGAAAGGAAGGTATGGGATCCTGCCTTGTGGTATAAGCCAGTCAGTTACTTCGGGTGTCTAATAACCATTTAGCACAGTCGTCCTTGACTTTGACCTTGGCTGAACCTTGTAATCACCTGGGAGGATTAAACACTACTGATGCCTGGCCTTCTCATGGAGATTCTCATTTATTTGCTCCAAGGGTGGCCCTGGCACTGGAATTCTTGGAAGCTCCCGGGACGATGCTCTAAGGTCCGCTCTCCTGAATCCCCAAGGTGCCATCCGGTGCACTGATTGCAACGTATGCAATTGATATTTAAACCAAATAAGAGGATTGTAAAGAATATTTGACCTAACTGATTTCCACTCATCATTCTGTCCCATTGAGGTCTTTCTGATCTGATTCATTTTTCCATGCATTGTATTCAGGCTAGAACAGCCATGCTTTCTGTATGGACATCTTTGTGACATCTATTTCCAAAAGGAGATGGATCTCTGAGTCTCCTAGTCATGGAAGCCTCACCCAAGCCAATCTTCCTTTTAGCTGTGTCCTTGTAGGAAGAAATGGTTTCTATGTGACTAAAAATATCTTCCCCCCATTGATAAAAAACCAAGGCCTGGGAAAAGCATCCATCATAAAAAGAAACTACGAATAGGAGCATGCTCCAACATGAATCATGAAAACATCAAAAGAAGCCCGACACCAGAGACCACGTATTGTATGAGTCCATAATATGAGGTGTCCAGAAAAGGCAAATCTATAGAGAAGGGAAAGCGGATCGGACCTTGGCTGGGGCTAGGGTGGAACAGAGAATAACTGCAAAAGGACACAGCTCTCTTTTCCAGTGACTGGAAATGTTCTAGAACTGGATTGTGGTAATGCTGCACAACTCCGAATTAACTAGAAATTACTGAATTGCACTGGAAAAGGTGAATCCTATGGGCTCCCGGCCTCCCCAGGGCTGTTCAGTGCCCAAGTGCTGGAGGGTGCGAACCCGTGACGCGTGTTCTCTGGCGGGAAACTGAGGCACACCACTCGTTGGCTCCTGGCTGCTTCCTGGCTGTTTCCAAGAAGAAAAGGTGTGCCCTGAAAGGAAGCTGGGGTCCGTTCTAAAACAACCACATGATTGGTGAGAACAGGGGAAAACTCTCAAACCATTTTTCATGGAGTGACCAGAAAGGAGAGAGCTGTTCGATTCCTGCCCTCCCACCTCCCTTCACCCTCCCTTCCCTTCTCTTCTCCCTCCTCTTCTCTATCCTTCCCTCCCTCCTCCCCTCCAGCCCCTCCCCTCCCTGCCTCTTTGACCTTGCCCTTGCTCCTCCCCCCACCCTCTCATCCCTTCCACCCTGTCCTCCCTCCTCCCCTCCACCCTGTCCCTTCTCCCTGCATGCTCTCTTCTTTCCTCCCATCTCTCTTCCCCTCCCCGCTTCCCCCATCTCTCCTGAGTCCTCCCTCCCTCCCCTCCCTGCTGGCTGGAGGAAGGTGCTGGGCCTGTCTCCTGCTGGGCCTTGTACTGGAAGGTGGTAGGAGCAGGGAGCAAAACCAACCTGGCCCCGTCTTCAGAGCTCACAGCTCGCTACGGGAGAGACAGAGTAACCTCATGGTGACACAAATCCAAGCCTGAGCTGAACACATAAGGCATCTGGAGGACGAGCCTGTCGTGTAACTGGGGGCTGTAATTGACAGGGAGGTCCTTGAAACCTCCCTGTCTTGGCCAAGGTGATATTGAGGTGGAGACTTGAAAGGCAAGAGGGGCCCCCAGATGAGGGGAGGAGAGGAGAAGCAGAGAGCAGGCAGCAGTGGCAGCGGAAAGGCCCTCGGCCACTCAGTGGCAGAAGAGGGGTGCAGGGCTGGGGGTGGAGAGGGCAGGGGAGAAGGGAGTGGAGGAACGAGTGGGGAGCCTGGCCCCTCCCCAAGCAATCTGCATGGCCTCTTCCTCTCCTACGAAAGGCAGCGCCCAGGGAAACACACTCCAAGTAAAAACAGTGGCTGCTGCAGAGACAGTCTCAAATGGTCCCTGTTCTCCATCCTGCCACGTGGTCAGAGATGACCAATCTGGCGTTGATGGGCCTTGTCCTCAGACATGGGAAGGTGTCACTGAGGTGTGGACTGAGGTCAGCCCTGACCTCATTTAGGTCAACTCCGGGCTGGGGAGCAGCTCGTGCCTCTGCGCTGTTACCAGGGACCTTAGATCCAGGGGCCAGGTCGCCCCTCCCAGGGTTCTGGGGTGGACTTGGGGTTGTGGGTGCAGCTGGGTGTGGGGTTCCAGGCCAGAGAGCTTGGGCTAAGCACTGGTTTTGATGGGCTGAAGAAGAGCCAGGGAAGTTTCTGGCTGGGGATTGGGTAGGGCCCTGCTTGGGAACTGCCCCTGAAAAGCCCCGCTGGGCCTTGATTTAGAGACAAGCAGGTGTTCTGAGAACTTCCTCCTCCCGCGGCCCTGCCCTCCAGGCCCTCTATTTATAGCGCTTCCTCTCCCGAGCTCTGCGTGAAAAGTGCTCTCGAAACACACACGAGAGAAAATTTCTGAAAAATGTCAAACCACAGGTCCTTTCCCCTCTCTTAAGCTCTAGGTTTGTACTATTCCTGTTGACCCCAAAGTAGACAAGGTCGAATGGGGCACCCCTGGATTATCACAGTGACGTTCAGAAGGTGCTGGCTGAGGCCTGGCTCCTTGCTGCAGCCTGTCTGGGACTATCTCAAGGGGCAGGGAACAGGAGACCCTTGTGTACCAAGAAAATATGGGGCCACGAAGGTATGGCCTGATCTAGCACGTGAGCTTGGTGAGGTCAACAGCAAAGACAGGGAGATGGGAGTTGGAGAATATTGGACCCTGAATTGGAAGCTGATGCCATGTTCTAGTTCAAGCTGTTTGGGACTATCATTTGTCTCTCAGTAAATTTTCCTCTCTGTAAATTAAAAGAGTTGGACAAGACCCGTGTTTTACAAACTTCGAAAACACAGAGCACACACAACAGGAACAGAAGTCTTATAAAACAGTATTTGTCCTTATGATGCATTTTCTTTCCCCTCCCCTCCCCTCCCCTCCCTTTCCTTTCCTGGCAGAGTCTTGCTTTGTTGCCAGGCTGGAGTGCGGTGGCCCAATCTCAGCTCACTGCAACCTCCGCCTCCCAGGTTCAAGCAATTCTCCTACCTCAGCCTCCAGAGTAGCTGGGACCTCAGGTGCCTGCCACCATGCCTGGCTATTTTTGTATTTTTAGCAGAGAATGGGGTTTCACCATACTGGCCAGGCTGGTCTTGAACTCCTGACCTTGTGATCCGCTCACCTTGGCCTCCTAAAGTGCTGAGATTACAAGCATGAGCCACTGTGCCCGGTCTCCTTTTCTATGCTAGCTCATTTTTAAAAAACTGTGATCATGGCCCACTAAAATGATCTCAAAACTCACCTTCAATTGTTAAAATAGTAAATTTTATGTATATTTTATCACAATTAAATTTTTTTTCTCAAGACAGGGTCCTGCTCTGTCACCCAGGCTGGAGTGCAGTGGCATAGTCGTGGCTCACTGTAGCCTCCATCTCCCAGGTTCAAGCAATCCTCCAGTCTCAGCCTCCAGACTAGCTAGGGCTGTAGGCACGTACCACCATGCTCGGCTAATTTTTAAATTTTTATTTTAGAGATGGGGTCTCACTATGTTGCCCAGGCTGGTCTAAAACTCCTGAGCCCAAGGGATCCTCCTGCTCTGGCCTCCCAAAGTACGGGGATTACAGGCATGAGCCAGCTCGCCTGGCCAAAAACAGTTTTTTTTTTTTTTTTTAAAACCAACTAATTACGGATTTTAACCCAATGGTTGAAAAATACTGGACTACACATCTTTAAGTTCTCCTCCAATTATTTTAAAAGTCTAATTGTTCAATCACAGAGGAAAAGTGCCTCTTTTACAGAACATTGATCATGCTGAAATTTTATTTTCAGTTTTTTTAAATATTAAGTTTTAAAATGTTTTCTCTTTTAAAAATCAGCTGAGGGGCCAGGTGCGGTGGCTTATGCCTGTGATCCCAGAACTGTGGGAGGCTGAGGCGGGTGGATCACCTGAGGTCAGGAGTTCGAGACCAGCCTGGCCAACATAGTGAAACCCTGTCTCTACTAAAAATACAAAAATTAGCTGGGCACGGTGGTGCGTGCCTGTAATCCCAGGGAGGCTGAGGCAGGAGAATCACTTGAACCTGGGAGGCGGAGGTTGTGGTGAGCTGAGACCACACCACTGCACTCCAGCATGGGCAACAGAGCAAGACTCCATCAAAAAAAAAAACAGATGAGGGTAGTTTCAACTAAAGCTGAACTGAAATACCCTATGGCTCAGCGTTTCCCATTCTGGGCACATCCTAAAGAAAATGAGTATGTAAGTTCACCAAATGATGCGTAAGAAATGTTCACAGCAGCACTGTTCATAATAGCCCCACATGAAACACAACTCAGATGCTAATCAAAAGGAGAATGACCGTAATCCCAACATTTTGGGAGGCCGAAGCTGGTGGATCGCCTGAGCTCAGAAGTTTGAGACCAACCTGGCCAACATAGCGTAAACCCATCTCTACCAAAAAATACAAAATTAGGCAAGCATAGTGGCCTGCACCTCTAGTCCCAGCTACTTGAGGGGCTGAGGCGGGAGGATCACGTGACCTGCAAGGTCAAGGTTGCGGTGAGCCATGTTTGCGCCACTGCACTACAGCCTGGGTGCAGAGCGAGAGCCTGTCTCAAAAAAAAAAAAAAAAAAAAAAAAAAAAAGGAGCATGAATATATAAGTGTTGGTACAGCCAAACAAATGAATAGTATGTAACAGTGAAAGTGAATGAACCACAACTATTAGCAATGTAGGTGAGCTGCACCTGTTGGGCTGGAGCATGATACCCCAAAATACGGCACCTTTGCAACTGACAAAACAAAGAAACAAGATGATCGAAAGACCCTTTCCCAACCCTTCTATGTGGCAGATAGCCATAAAGGAATCCTCCGCCCTACTTCACCAGAAAACAGATCTTAAGATCTTCCTTCCAGGATGGGGCGTGGTGGCTCATGCCTATAATCCTGTAAGCACTTTGGGAAGCCGAGGCAGGAGGATGACTTGAAGGTCAGGAGTTTGAGATCAGCCAGGCCAACATGGTGAAAACTCGTCTCTACTAAAAATACAAAATTAGCTGGGCATGGTGGTGCACACCTATAATCCCAGCTACTTGGGCAGCTGAGGCCGGAGAACTGCTTGAGCCCGGGAGGCAGAGGTTGCAGTGAGCTGAGATCGTGCCACTGCACTCCAGCCTGGGCAACAGAGTGAGACTCCATCTCCAAAAGAAAAAGAAAAAAGAAAAAAAGAAATTGAAGACCAAAAGAAACAGAGGGACCTGTGTTTTTTCTGTGCTTAGGTTTGATGAAGAGTGGATGGTTTTGGAGAAATAAGATTGGAGGAGGAAAGGGTCTGATGGAACAGGGAGAGCCTGGGGGCCTTAGCCAGGCCTGTTTGCTTAGCTCCTCCCTGTGACCCTGGTGCCTTCAGAGATAAGGACGTTCCTTTCCTCTGGGTGTGTAGGGGGCACCTCTCAAACTAGGGTCTATGACCTGCTTCGGGGGAGTAGGGCCTGGTGGGGGCGAGAGTGACTTTCTTGCTCCTCATGTTTTCTTAAATGCCAAGATGCCATGTTTTGGGGTACTGTGGCCTGAACCCATCAAACTCCATGGCGCTACCCCCCTGCCACGGGAGCTGGAGAAAGAAGAGTGCCTGCATTCACCCCAGGCACACATTGGCTCCTGGCGACTGAGGCAGGCACTGGGGAAGGACGGCACCTCCCTCCTGCTGAAGAGCTTGGCACTAACGAAGTCTGACTGGGGAAGAGACTCCCATCTAAGGTTACTGATTCTGCCCCTTTCAGGGCTCTGAAGCCACCCGCACAGTAGGATCACAGGTCGGGGATGGGCAGGGCTCAGGACTGGGTTGAACCCAGGGATCCCCCTAGAAGTTGCTCTTCTGACTAAATAGCTCCTTGGGGCATTTTCTTGTGAAATTTTGGTGAACTGCTTGAATCACTCCTTTGGCATTTTTCTCCTGATCTTGGTTGACTGATGTAAGGGACATATGTCTTGTCCCCGTGGCCTGATGCAAGAGTGGCTTTTTTCTCTTGGATCATCACCTGGTGCCCAGCATGGTGCCTTAAACACAAAAGGTGCTTATAAATCACAATTTTTGACCAAAGGAGAGAAAGAAGAAGTAATTCAATTAAATTGCAACTTCCTCTTGAAGGAAAAGTACAGGGGAAAAAATTCGGTTTGTTTTAGATATTGGAGGGTTCTCTTACGTTCACGGCATGTTGCATAGAAGTGGGAGGTGCCCACATCTGCCTTTTCCTAAAGAGCATTTGCTGCGGAGGTCTGAGGCTGGTCTGGTTGCAGTGACGTTGGTAGCTACCTGGGTGACCACAGTGACTCATCCCACCACTCTGGGTCTCAGCATCCTCATCTGCAACCTGGCCAGATTAGACAGGCGCCTCGGTCAAGTTCCTCTATGTGGTGACTCTATGAGGCCAAGGGAAGACATAAGGGGTGGCTTCTCATCCCCAGCTGTCGTTTCCACGTTGAGTGCCATGTAGTTCTCAGTGACTTTTGGGTTTCTCAACTTTCCACTCAGCTTTTAAGCTCCTTGCAGGCCATGGGTGTGCCTTAGACTACATCACACCCCCTCCCCAGGGGCCAGCACACGGAGCCAAGCAGATGCTTGGTAGGTCCTGTGGGAAGAAGTCTCTGGAAGATGTGGGAAGATGGGCTGTGGAGGGCAGGTTTGGAACAGGAAGCACCATTGCCCCTGCATTCAGTAATCATTCACCACGCACCCACCATGCTGACCCAGTGCAGGCCATAGGAGATGAAGATGAGTGAGAGTTTTCGGCTTCCCTGTACAGCCCCCTGTCTGACAGATGCTAGTCATTTACAGTGTACACTAATATAGAGGCATCTGGGGACTAGACGGGGAGCATGGAAATGAGATGCGGGGTAGGGGGGCAGTCAAAGAAGACTGCCTGGAGGAGGGCTGAGTCTTGTGTGAGAAGGAATTAAGCAGTTGATCAGGATCCATGGGAAGAGGAAAATGCATTCCAGACAGGGAGAATAGCAGATGCCAGGTCATGGAATTAGGATCCTGTCCTAAAGACCACCAAAGGATTCTAGGTAGCCGATAACACCATTAGTTGTGCCTTTAGCAAAGTCACTCTGCAATCCTCAGCGGGATGTAGACTGTGAACTGGATTGGAGAATCAATATGGAGACAAGGAAGCGAGAAGCTGTGGCTGTCCTGGAGGGAGATGGTGAGGCCTGGGCTGAGGCCCACTCTGGGGAGGTGGGCACGGCATGTGAGGGAGGCCATGGCATGTGAGGAAGAGCAAGTTGGGGCAAGCAGGATGGCCTTGGGGAGGTGCTCCGTGGGGATGGGTGAGCCCAGGAGGTGGAGCGGCCTGTGGGAAGGTGGCAGATCCAGGGCTGAGCGTGTCTGATTCTAGTGGATCCAGCTGGACACACGAGTCCGGGGCTGGAGAAGACACATTCGCAGTGTGGTTTTCCGGCGCTGCTCCCAGCACATGGCAGGATTCCACCACTTTTTTTTTTAGATGGAATCTCACTGCATTGACCAGGTTGGAGTACAGTGGCACCATCTCAGCTCACTGCAACCTCCACTTCCCGGGTTCAAGAGATTCTCTGGCCTCAGCCTCCCCAGTAGCTGGGATTAAAGGCATGCACCACCACGCCCAACTAATTTTTGTATTTTTAGTAGAGACAGGCTTTCACCACGTTGGCCAGGCTCGTCTAAAACTCCTGATCACAGGTGATCCACTGGCCTCAGCCTCCCAAAGTGCTGGGATTTCACCTCTTGAAGTTAGGTGTGGCCATGTGACTTGTGTTGTCCAGTGAAATATGAGCGAAAGTGACAAGGACCCTCTGGGTGGGAGAGTAAGGCTCGGGCACCCCATTCCCGTGCTCTCCATCCCTCTGTCTTGGCAGCTGGAGATGCTGCAGATGGTCTCATCCTCAAGCTTGGCCTCTGGGAAGCCTCCCTGCCACCTGGGACCGGGAAGAGCCTCCTCCTGTGTCCCTTGGCACCCTGAAGTCGCTCTCTCTGCGGCGTGCCTGTCACCCTATAGCGCTCTCACCTGTCTACCGGTCTACTTGGCCAGAAGGGAGGGCCTGTTGGCGCGGAAGCCCTAGCTGGTTCCGAGAGGTCAGCACAGTGTAGACACTTGGTGAGCGCTACAGGGGTGAGGAAGTGTGTTACTCCAGTGTCGAGCAGTCCTATCAATGATTAAATGGAGAAAAAGGGGAACCAGTACATCTGTACTGTACTTTTCCTTTCCTCTTCATCATTAAAAAAGAAAAAGCAAAAAAGGCAGCACCTGGGCAGCTCAACCACACCGCTGCTCTGCTCACGCGTGGGGCTGGAGCAGCTCCCAGAACACAGATGTGCAAACCACAGAGAGACGATAGCGGTGTCAGCTCCGCTCTCCCGGGGCAGGCCCAGAGTGAGGCAGAAATCAGTGCCTTGTGAAGCCGCTTCCAGGGTAGCAGCCAGTGGGTGGGCCGAGCCACAGCTGCACCATCCGCAGCCCCAGCTCTACCTGTCCTGAAGAACAGCGCCCCAACGTCCCTGTGTCCTTCAGATCTGGGAGAGCCTATATCTTGGCCACCTCTCCACCTCCAGCCCCAGCTTCCACCGCCTTGTAACTGAGCCCACCCAGAGGACTTGCCTCCTCCATGCAGCTGGCCTCGGAGAAATCACTTAACTTCTCTCAGCCTCATTTGACTCATCTGTGAAACAGGGATAATGATGCCGCTTTTCGGATAAAGTGAGGTGTAAATGAGTAAAGCTAGGAGTGTCTGACACAGAGGAGGTCCTCTATCATGGGTGCCATGGTTTTCACTTTTCTTCTCGCTGGTTTCCTGACCTGAGCGAACAGGAAGCTGCTGTGCTCCGTCGACCCTTGTCCAGGGCCAGCTGGAAGAGGACAGATAGACTAAGACGAGGGGGCTGATGAAGCCGCCTGGAGGAGGAACTGGACAGTCAGTGGGTCAGGAAGTCACATGTCGGGCTCAGTGCCGAGTGGGCATGGAGCACAGGGTTGGAAGGCCACTGCGTTGTAAGGGCAGCCCTGCAGCAGAGGGGGTTTCAGGCAGCTGAGGCTCCAGTCCAGTCTGATGGATAAGCTGGGAGGCTTTGGAAACATCCCAGGCCTCAGTGTCCCCACTTAAAAGGCCAAATGGTTAGACTAGATCAAGGCTCCTTCGCCTCTTCTTGAGCCATGGACCTCTCAGGTGAAGACTGTGGACCCTTTCCCAGAGTCGTGGTTTTTAAATGCAAAAAGTAAAACACCTAAGACTACAAGAAACCTCTCATATTAAAATAGTTATCAAAATGTTAAAAGCACTTTTTTTTTTAAGATGTGGGGGTCTCTCTCTGTCGTCCAGGCTGGAATGTAGTGGTGCAATCACAGCTCACTTGACCTCCCAGGCTCATGTGATCCTCCCACCTCAGTCTGCAAAGTAGCTGGGACTACAGGCACACACCACCATGCCTGATTGATTGTTTAATTTTTGTAGAGACAAAGTCTCACTATGTTGCCCAGGTTAGTCTCAAACTCCTGGATTCAAGCAATCCTCCTGCCTTAGCCTCCCAAAGTGTTGGGGTTACAGGCAACATGCCTGGCCAAAGAAAAGAAGATTGATTGATTAATTTTTGACAAAGTTTTACTCTTGTTGTCCAGATTGGAGTGCAATGGCGTGATCTCAGCTCACTGCAACCTTCATCTCCCAGGTTCAAGTGATTCTCCTACCTTAGCCTCCCAAGTAGCTAGGACTACAGGCGCCCGCCACCACGCCCAGCTAATTTTTGTATTTTTAGTAGACATGGGGTTTCTCCATGTTATTCAGGCTGGTCTCAAATTCCCGACCTCAGTTGATCCGCCTGCCTCAGCCTCCCAAAATCCTGGAATTATAGGCGTGAACCACCGTGCCCAGCCAAAAAGCAGATTTTTAATATAATGTTCTACACACTTCTTTATTCACTACTGACATGTCTAATAGTGACTGTAATTTCAAGGTAGTGATTAGCATAAATAATACCTTAAGTTACCTGCGTCATTGGCACTGGGCAGTGAAAAGACCTGCCGTGTTCCTAACAGCACCCAAG
>PVKP010012151.1:0-58724 GCA_004027715.1 Plecturocebus donacophilus | reverse complement strand
CGCACACTCCGCACCGAGAAGCGCCGCGCCGGCCAAAAGAGTCGCGCTGGCGACCTGCGTGGCTCCCTCGCCGGGAATCTCCCAGTCCGTGGGCATCAAATATTCGTCTGCAACTGCGGCGTCCACTCGCTCTCTGCGCCCTCACCGCGAGCCACAATCCCGAGCTGCTGCTACGCGGCCATTTTGGATCTCTCTCCCGTAATATATTTTATATATAATAAATATGTATTCATATTATATACAAATATACATTATATAAATATTATATTTATATTATATAATATATATTATATATATATTTGTATTTCATCTTCATTGATTAATCTATAAACTATTGAAGGATAAAGACTGTGTTTTAAATTTCTATGATGCCTCTGGAGCCAGCTAATGTAGACTTTAAATAGTCTCCTGAATTACATTTTTTCATGAATCACTTAAAAGCAATTAGCATTTGTTAAATCCTTTTTTACTTTCACAATGTTGTGTGTTTATTATTTTTATATCTGCTGCATGCAGTTTGTCTATGTGATTACTTTATTAGGCCTATATTAGAATTTACAATGTGTAGTCCCCTCCCCTAGTTGTTTAATGTACATGGGCTTCTTTTTATGGTCCTAGGATACAAGAAGTAGATCTATAATAGTTTAGATAGACTTTTCATTTTCCCAGCATATAGTGTAGTATTTTGATTAAAAAGTTTTTACTCCAAAACTTCTTACTTGATGGACTGGCTAATTGATGAAATTGGCCAGAAAACTGTCACCCATTTCAATGATAAAGAAAAACTAACATGCTAAGAGGGTAGTGACATTTAAATATCTTGTATTAAATATCTTATATTTATGAGTGGTAAAATAAGAATCTTTGTGTTCTGGCAGATAAAGATTTCTGCTTCTTTTTGAGTTTCTAGTTGCTGATTGAGTAAATTTCTTTTCCTGTTACTTATTTATGGAAATAATGAAGATGTCTTGAAACATGACTACTTTTTGCTCATATGAGACAACTGGGATGAGATTCACTCCAGAACTCCTCATGATTCTTCTTTCCTTCAAATCAGCAAGCAGTGCAAGCTTCTCAAGGGGAAGTATGGGAAACAGAGATAGCAGGTACCCTCTCAAAGGCAAGCCTCTCGGAAAAGATAACATGCCAAAACAGAGAAATCAGGATTTCAATTGATACCACAATCTTAAAGTTTTACCATAAGTAAGTCTTAGATAGATATGCTGAGAAAACTCTTACATTTATACATATTGATAGTTACCATAAAGTAACTCCCATGTCTCATATGTGCAAAACACAGTCAAGTTGAAAATAAATTTTTCTGATATTACTTGCAGTTTAACTCTCTCTCTTTTTTAATTTATTTTTATTTTTTTTTGCCATAGAGTCTTGCTCTGTTGCCAGGCTGGAGTGCAGTGGCCCAATCTCGGCTCACTGTAAGCTCTGCCTCCTGGGTTCAAGCGATTCTTGTGCCTCAGCCTCCCGAGTAGCTAGGACTACAGGAGGGTGCCACCATGCCCAGCTAATTTTTGTATTTTTTAGTAGAAACTGTGTTTAGTTATGTTTGCCAGGCTGGTCTCAAACACCTGACCTCAAGTAATCCGCCCACCTCGGCCTCCCAAAGTGCTGAGATTACAGGTGTGAGCTACTGCACCCAGCCGGATGAACTCTGTTAATAATAATACTATATCATTATTACTTTGCTAGCTGTAGTTGGAACTATAAGTTGTAGCAGTGGTTATTAAAATTTCTTGATAATAGGACAAAAAGAGCTAAGATTTTATTACCAAGAACTGACAAAATAGTTCTGGGATCTGACAAAAGAAAACCCATACCCCTACCTAGTACGGGAGGCTGGAAAAGATTTGGTTGGTAAGCTAGAAAAAGTTTGTTATTCAAATAAGTAGCAAAAGTGAAGCCTGGATGATTTCATTGGTTCAGGAGTTTAAGAGAAATAGAGTACAAGAGTATAACCACATGGACTTCTGAAGAGACACTAGACAATGATTAGAAGTAGGTAATATAAAGGTCGAAAGCAAGGATGTAATGAATGATAAAGGATCAAGAAAAGGCTAAATTAGAGTAGCTGAACAGAAAGACATGGAATCTCCAGAACTCCAAGTATGTTAGATTTTGGCCTGAGGGTAGATGGGATTGGTAGTAACATAATCCACCTCTAATTTTCTCTCCCTAATTCGAAACTAATACAGAAGAAAAAGATAGGGTCCCACAAATAGAAATTAAAAATATCAGTTTTATGAGGCATTGAGTTCACTGAAGAGTAAGAACAAAGTATGGATCCGTGGTGAAATAGGTTTACAAATTCTTTCTCCAAAACAGTAAATGCTGTTCATTGTACGTACAGGAGACAAATAAGTGCATTTTGGGTTTGGGCCACTTTTAAAAAGATCCCAGATTGGGCTAGGGCATATACGCTAGGTTTCTTCTCCCTCCTCATTAGTTAGCTAGGCCATTTGTCCCACAGGAGAAGTAGAGAGAGAAGGGATAAAGCTTGCATGACCTCCTCCAAAGAGAACGTGCCTTTCCTATGGGCTCAGATAGAAAAGGAGGAGGAGAGAATGCTCATAGAACATATTTCTTATGTTGAATTTTTATATAAACAAAATATACCTGTTATCTGCCTGTCAATATTCAGTTAGGCCTTCAAAGTTCATTAACTACAATAGAATAGACATTATTTCACTCAGGAAGGGAAGTATTTTAAGTTGCTTGCTTTTTCATCATGATTATCCTAATTTTAATAAATTACTTCAATGTCAATATTAAATTACCTCAGGAGTGTGTTTACTAAAAGCCGTAATAAGCTCAGAGTTGCCAAGTTCCAGTGTACTCCTATTTATCAAGTTTCGATAACTGGCCATGTGTGGTGACTCACGCCTGTAATCCCAGCACTTTGGGAGGCCGAGGCAGGCAGATCGCCTGTGGTCAGGAGTTCAAGACCAGCCTGACCAACATGGTAAAACCCTGCCTCTACTAAAAAATACAAAGATTAGCTGTGTGTGGTAGCAGGTGCCTGTAATCCCAGCTACTCGGGAGGTTGAAGCAGAAGAATGGCTTGAGCCCAGGAGGTGGAGGTTGTGGTGAGCCGAGATCATTGCACTCCAGCCTGGGTGACAGAGCGAGACTCAGTCTCAAAAAAAAAAATTTCAACAATTGTATGAATATCTTATAAGGATAACCTTTTGCACTATATTAACTTTGATTTCTTCTGATAAAAAACAAACGATAGGTGGTGCATGTTTAATAAAGTTCTCTTAGTGTAGATATAATATGCCAAAAATCTGTGTTCATTATTATATATTATGTCCTTAAATATGGTGTAGTTTATAGCTTTATAGAGCAGTTTTTCAACATATGTTTTGTATTAACTTAAAATTCAAGGACTGGTCCTTCCCACCATCTTCCTCTTCCTAAGGCCTAGTTGGCATTGTTCCAGGGTTCTGAACTCCAGCTATGTCTATATGATGCCAACCAATGAAGGCAGCAGACACTAATTTGTATCTTGTGGAACAAGCAGTGAATTTATAGAGATTATGGTTTCTGTTAGCTGTTCCTAACCGTGTCATATGGCTTTATCCAGCTGTCTCTCTAAGTTTATAATGTTCACTATAAAAAAAACTTAAGTGGTGTAGAACAAGAAGTTCATTTTTAAAGAATACTAAGCAAACCCAGAAGGCAGTCTGCCTTACCCAGAAGGTTCCCTACACAAAATTTGGTGACTAAGATTAGTCAATAAAGCTTTTGGAGATGTGAGTCCCCTCAAATTAATTTCCTTCAGTTATAAAAAAAATGAAATCAGTGGTTGCTAAGCCATATGTGACTTTGTGGATGAAGACTTTCAAGTTGAGCTGAATTTGAGACAAGATATTCAGTTTCCTATGGTCACTACATGTTCTCTTCCATTCTTAAGATCAGAAAAAAAACAATCAATGTAAATGTAAAAGAGAAAGCCCATATGTGAATGAGCTCTGTAATTCATCATTTCATATTTGATTTTTCTTTTGTTACAATGATGACTATTTTAGTGTCCATATATAATCAATTAAGGTGATAGTCAAATAGTGTCAATGATTAGCTTCATTTATATACAGGGATAATCTTAAGGATTTAACTCACAGCTGATGGCCCAGTATATTTGCTTTTTAAGTTGTCTGACGTTGTTAGCTGTAGGTCAATTCAAAGCCTTCAGTTTCTCCTTAAACAAGTGAATAGTTTCTTTTTATAGATGCTTTTTTCATAAAGTATAACAAAAATAAAAATTGTCTTAAGACAACATAGCCCAAATGCCTCAAAGACTGTAAACTGATATTTTGATGGAAATTAAGAACATGTACTCTCACTGTTTCACTCTGCAATCCTACAACGCCTTCAGAGAGAAAATATAGTAGCTTATTTCACATAACTAAAAGTGTCACACTATATGATATATAAAGTGGGGTTCTGGAACAAGAGAGTTCATAAAACTCTTCTGGGTGGCTATGAAAATGCAATCCTATTACTGGGTATACATCCAAAGGAATATAAATTGTCCTATGATAAGACACATGCACACATATGTTCACTGCAGTACTATTCACAATAGCAAAGACCTAGTGAAATCAACCTAAATGCCCATCAATAATAGACTGGATAAAGAAAATGTGGTACATATACACCAAGGAATAGTGTGTACCCATAAAAAAAATAAGATCATGTCCTTTGCAGGGACATAGTTGGAGCTGGAGGACATTACACTTAATAAACTAACACAAGAACAGACAACCAGATACCACATGTTTTCACTTATAAGTGGGAGCTAAATGATAGGAACACATGGGCACATCGAGGGGAACAAAACACACTGGAGCCTATCTGGAGCAGAAAGGGTGTGAAGAGGGAGAAGATTAGGAAGAATAACCAGTGGGTGCTAGACTTAATACCGGGGTAATGAAATATTGTGTAACAAACCCCCGTAACGCAAGTCACCTATGTAACAAACCTGCACATGTACCCTTGAACTCAAAAGCTAAAAAATTAAAAAAGAAAAATGCAGCTCCCTGGCACCAGAGATTCTGATTTAGCAGTAGGCACTTTAAAAAACTTTTCCAAGAGGTTCTGAGTTTGGACAACATTATTGCACACAATTAATAAAAATATTGTCTGTGTTCTTACATATGTGCCTGTTAATGAGCTGTAGGTTTACCTGGCCTCTCAGCACTGAGATTCAAATATTCCAAACGCTGACTGGTGAGTGCCTCGTCCACTGTCTTAGGGCATGGCTCTCCTCGTCCACGCTGCTGTGTTCAAAGAAAGAACAAGCTGGCTCTGGAGCTTATGTCACAATTTTATTTTGTTAGATGCTTCTAGCCTTTTTTGTAGAAGACCTTTCTATCCTTTTTTAACTAGAAAATGGTTCATTCCCACCCTGCTTTTCCTCAGGGAGCCAGTGTCTGGGGAGGTGGAATGACAGCTGGGGACAAAGAAGCACGGGCTCTCTCCACTTTAAGGAGGGGCCGACCGAGGAAAAGGGCTTTCCCACAGCTTGACCAGAAAAGTTCATAACACAGAAGCCTCTTTTGAAAGGACGGAACTCTTCTGGCCACACAAATATGGATAGTCTAAAAAGTATAACTTGTCACTGAAAATGAGACATGAAAGGAAAACTAATAAGCATCCCAAAGAGATTTCCTCCTGGTCCTCCCATGACAGATGTTGTTTTTGACGAAATGATAATGAACAGTAAGCAAATAACTCACCTATAAAATGCTGAAACCATTATCCAGGGAAGTACAGATTTCCGTGCTAAAGAAATGTGACTGCATTTCTTTATCTATCATCTCTAAGAAAACTTCCTTGGGAACCAAGTCTCTTATTTAGTTTATACCAAATAGAAGGGTTTTCCTTGTGGCAGTTAGAGAGAAAAGGGGATTGCGGGGAGCAGAGAAGTGAACCAGAAAACGATCTGCCCCAGGAGGAAAAGCCACTTATTTTGAGAAGTAGAGATCCACAGGATATTTGCGGATATAAAATGGAAAACTTGGGTTGATCTTTCCTCACATTGTCTAGAAAATCATTAGCTTAATCTCTGATATGTGCAATGCTTTTTCTAATCTTTTGAGACATAGAAAAGAAAGAGCAAAGCAAAATTGGCCTCGCATTGTTCAAAATGGGGAGAAATGTGAGTCCTCCAAAATTACCGAAGTAAGAGGGAACAAAGCATACAGTTCACTTCATTCTTCATCTGGAAAACACTCACATGTCGTTTTAAGGACAAAGCTGCCTCTGGTCCAAATATCTGGTCTTTAAGGCCACAGATTCCTAGAAGAGTAAAAAGTGCAGCCTGTTCGGGAGCACACTCAGATGCCACGTAATAGCTAATGGTGGGCAGAGCCCCTGTGCCTGTTCGATCACTAACTTACATTATCACGGAGCCCTGTGTTCTCAGGAGTTCCATTATGTGACTGCCTATAACACAGAGGACTGAACTGTTCCTGCTTCCCCTTTGGGTGTCCAAACTCTGAGTTGCACTTTTTCTGTATATTTGTGGCTGTGATGTCCTGACTGTCAGAAAGTGACTTAGGCAGACACCATCTGTAGTCTCATCTCACGTTCTGCTGGTCCAGTCAGTGCCTCATGAGTGGGGAGGTGAGAGCAGCAAATGGCTCTCTTCAATTAACTCCTTAGGTCAGGTATTAACCTCTAAGTCAAGCTGTGACCATGGAAACACTACACCATTAAGCCAGCAGTTCAAATTAAAACTCCCAGTCTGAGTCACTGAAAAACCCTAATGCAACTAAATGGATAACTTTAAGTGCCTAAAATCTATATCACTATTTTTATTAGAATGACCTTTAAAAAAGAATGCAATCTTTCTTTAATGTAAAGGGCGATTTAGTAATGAAGACTGTTTATGGGTCCTGCCCACACATGATGCATGTGTACTTCCTGATATAAAACAATACAGCCAGGAAACCAAGCTGATCTGAATACTATTGAAGATGCAGGGTAAGGATGTAGCAAATAAACTGCGCAGGGCTGGTGTTAAGTACTATGGCAACTTGGCTTCCTCCACATTAAAACCACCTGGAATTGTGGATGAATCAATATTGCCTATTTTCGTCTTTGAAAGTTAAGGATTCCAGAGATGGAATATGTTATGTTTTGCTAGGGTATTTTTCAGATGTGCAGTGTTGCAATTTAGTTCAGCACTTTAAATATATGTTAATTTGTCACCAATTGAACACCTGCTGTGTGCCAGGTCTGTTATAGGCATTAAAATTAGAAAGTCAAAGAGGAAAACTCTTTATGCCCTTGGGGAGCTCACAGTTTAATAGGAAGTTTAGAGATGAATACCGATCGTTTATTACAAGATTTACAAGTCACCCAAGAGGTAAGAGCTGGTAACACAGGAGCCCTTAGCTTGAGAAGACCAGCAGGGAATGCCTCTGGATTAGGTAACTATACAGTAAGAATTTACCAGATAATACGTGGAGAAAGGGGAGGACATTCGTGGCTAAGGGAAGAGCACTGAGAGAGCCTGGAATGGGTAAAGAGTTGCAAATACTGTAGTTTAGTTAGACTGAGCAAGAGAATAATATGAAATGAGGCCAGGAAAACAGGCAGGAACCAGATCATGAAAAGGAGTTTGAATTTTATCCTAAGGCAATGAGCAGCCACTGAAGGATCTAATGAAAAGTGACATGATCTGATGGACAGTTTAGAAAGTTCATTCCAGCAGTCTTAGGGAGGATAAACTGAGGGTGATAATCTTGGAGGCAGGACAAAATAGGAGGTGGGGATAGTTGTAAGAAGAAACGAAAAGGAACTAGATAAGTTTGAGTTAGTTCAGCAACAATAGCACATACGTGATTGTGTGTGTAATCATGGAGCATGAACAACGTGCAAAGTGCAACAAGAACTTGCACAAATTATGTTAATGCATTTTTTAAAGAGATATATTTGTACTAGTAGACATAAGGTAGTCATTTTCATGCATTTTTTAAACATACCCATGAGCCCAGTTATTACTGTAGAGGATTGATTGATGAATTCTTATTGCTATTTCATAAGTTTCCACATAAATCACTCTACCAGAAAGACACATGCACACAACTGTTTATTGCAGCACTACTAACAATAGCAAACTCATGAAATCAACCTAAATGCCCATTAATGACAGATTGGATAAAGAAAGTGTGGTACATATACACCATGGAATATTATGCAGCCATAAGAAAGAACAAGATTATGTCTTCTGTGAGAACATGGATGGAGGTAGAGGCAGTTATCCTCAGCAAACTAATACAGGAACAGAAAACCACATACGACACGTTCTTACATATAAGTAGGAGCTAAATGATGAGAACTTATGAACACAAAGAAGGAAACAACAGACACTGGAGGGTGGGAGGAGGTAGAAAGACAGAAAAGGTAACTATTGGATTCAAAGAAAACCCAATAGTTGCATTTGGGTTATTGGTTTAATACCTGGGTGACAGACTAATCTGTTCAAAAAACCCTGTGACATGAGTTTACCTATGTAACAAACCTGCACAGGTACTCCCAAACCTAAAATAAATGGTAAAGAAAAAATGAGTTTGGTGGGTGTTGAATAATTAGAACACATGGACACAGGGAGGGGAGCATCGCACACTGCGGTCAGTTGTGGGGGGCTAGGGGAGGGACAGAGCGGGTGGGGAGGATGGGGAGGGATAATGAGGGGAGAAATACCAGATATAGGTGATGGGGGGATGAAGGCAGCAAACCACCTTGCCATGTGTGTACCTATGCAACAATCCTGCATGATCTGCAAATGTACCCCAGAACCTAAAGTACAATAAAAAAAGAAAGTAGAAGTAATAGTGGGAATTGGACCCCCCAAAAAATGAGTTTGGGAGAAAGGATCTAAGGAGGGTCTTTCTTTATCGACTTGCCTACTTGGAACCTGGTTTATGAGGTAGGTAGGCAAACAGAGAAGAGTAAACCTCAAATCTATGCTTGCTCTTCCATTCAGATTTTGTTTTTACCATCTCTGCTTAAAGCTATGCCAGCCAAATGATTAAATGCTACAAAAATGTCAGTGGCTACACAGGCAGGTCAAGAGTCATGTTAGGATTAACTGAATTTATCCACAATTTAAAAAATATTGATTTGATTCTAAAAGTATTTTAGGTTTGGCAGGACTTTGGGGGATTCTCTTGTTAATGAGTTGATAACGCTAGTAAAGTCAGTGATCAAAAGCAATAAGATATCAATGCAAATATTGACTAAAATATTTAGATCACCAGATTTCATAGTAACAAATCTATTTTTGTATAAAAACTAGTCTAGGAAACCAGTCTACTATGTCACACATTAATAATGAACAAATAAGCAAAATACTTTGAGCACTTTATCTGCATCCAGCCCTATGCAGTGTGTGTGTGTGTGTGTGTGTGTGTGTGCACCTGCACACTTGTGTGTAATTAATCCATATTTTCTCATTTAAGACATTTACTTTGAGGCAAGCACCCTATAAAAGTTATGACCATGGTTCATCCAAGATGTTCTGACATCAAATACTAGGCCCTTTCCTCTAACTTGTTCATTTCACCTTGCCTGCTGTTTCTAATATGTACTCAATTCTTTCTTTCAGGTGGTTGATTGCCGAGTTGCTAGGTCAGGATCCAAACTCAGGTCTGCCTGCCTTCTAAAGCCAAGATTTTAAGCATCACATTGGAGTACTCAAGAATGTACTAAAACAGTGCTACTCAAAGTAACCAGTCCATAACCTGTCACTGATCTCCAAGGAAATGAAAGAACTTGCTCCAAAATATAAATGAACACATTGGTTGCTTTACTGGGAAATGTATGCTATTAAGAAGGAAGCAGCCTGTTAGCAAAGGATTCACAGACAGGAGACACAGGTTCATGGACAGCATTTGACTAGCAACACACTGGATCACTGTGTGGGTGCCAGATTCATCTGATCATATCCCAAGGAAACTGCTAGCAAAATGTTTCATAGTCCCATAAATGTGTCATGGCCTACAAATGTTTCACTAAGGAATAAAGAAGTTTTCACAGGCATATTCGAAATTTTTGAATGAGCTATCTAAATCTTTTAGAATTTTTCATCAAAAATTGTGTTTCAAAATGAAGTTAACATTCTATTTAGAATATTGAAATAGATAAGCGTTATATAATTATATTTTGATTTTGATACCACACTTACAGAAGTTATGATGACTACATTGTTCAATGATTTGAGCATATAATTTATTTAGTTTATGTTAGTGATTTTTTTACATATAACCTTGGAAAATCTGAATAAAGTGTGCCCTACAAATTCTACAGAAATATATACATATTTCATTAAAATCATAGAAAAGTGGTGGAGACTTAAATGAATAATTACTCAATTCTTTGTAACTAACATCTTTAATAAGATTTTCATAAATTTTCACAAAACTATTTTTGAAAAGCATGATTTTCAAATGTAATGCAATTCAGAGGTCAACAACGTTTTTATCAATGTGTTTGTTTGATACAGTGACATTTGCCAACCGTACACGGGGGAAATTTTATTTTCAAAATTCTTACATGTTTTATTTTTTCTTTCTCTCTGTCCTTCTTTCTTTTTCCTTCTCTCTTTTTAAAAAAAGTGGTCTACCCAAAGCAAAGTCCAGTGCCTTTATAAATTCTTAGAGGCAATAAAACCATTATTTAATTTAATATTCATTGTTTAGCTGGAAGTAATTTCAAGGCCAATTGAGGTAATAGTTTTTAATTCTGTATATACACTTCACAGCACATTGAGACTTCTTATATCGTTTTAAAAATTGCTTCATGCTGATGTCCATTGATGTCTTAGAATATAATTTTATAACTTTGAACAATATAAAGGTTTAGAATTGCTATATTTTGCACATTGCCTATCAGAGGCTTGATTAGGAATGTGATATGAATCTGTCTAATGAAGCAGGAACTATCTGTACGGTGTTAAGCTTTTAATCCAAAAATGTTTACTGAGCACCAATTATGCACAAGTAATTAGGAGAAGTCTTGGCCCTATCTCTGAAAGGTGCTAACAGATAAACAACATCATTCTTCCATTTAGGCCATAATTCTGTTCAGAAATTAAAGAGCAAAGGTTGTGAATGTCACTTTTTCTTTCTTTCCTAAAAATCAATAGGTAATTACACTGACCCAAAAGACAAAATAAATTCACTCTGTGAGTTTACCATTCATAGGGCAGGATTTACGTTTACATGCCCATTTGAACATGCCCTGCTACAGTCATTTTGGAACACGTAAAAAGGGTGGTATTACTTCAGCTATACCCTGCCTCATTGTTTATACAGAGAGTGATGCACCATGAGGAAGAATCTTAATAACAATCATCCTTTATATTTGTGCAGTCTTTTTCAGTTCCAGTGCAGTTTAGATTTACTATCATCTTAAACTCTTGCTAAGATCCTGTGAAATGACTGTAGGATTATCATTCTCATTTTGCCTTTGGAGAAACTGAAGCTCACAGGATTCAAAGGCTACGAAGCATGGACTGGAAGCTACCCGTCTAGGTTCAAATTCTGGCTCCACGGTATGCCAAATATGTATGATTTGGAACAAGTTACTCAGCTTCTTTTGCATCAGTTTCCCCATCAGAAAATGAGGGTAGTAACAGCACCTATCTTACTGGATTGTTATGACAACTTAGGTTAATGTATGTTAAATACTCACAGCAGTACCTGGCATATGGTAAATGCGACATGCATTTCAGAAATTGATCCCAGATTTCTGACTGCATGCCTAGTGTTCCTTTCATTGCAATAGTGTTTCAATCATGCCTTGTTACACCACTTCATGTGGTGGTTGACAGGGTACTGAACTAGAGGAAAAAGTACTCCTACAGAAGCATGTCCTGATGTTGTAGTTTCTACATTTTCCTGAGTTGCAAACAATTAGGTAGTGATAATGTTCATGTAAACAATTTATTTAGTAATCCCTCATATGTACCAGGCTGGGTATCAAGTAAATAACACATGCTTTACATGTTTTATTCTATTCAATCCTCACAGCAGACCTGTTTATCCCTTCTTACAAATAAGGAACTGGAGTCATCAAGAGGTTAAGTTGTGCAGCGAGTCAGAGCATAGTGATAGGCATCAAAAGGGAGTTTCACGTCTGACTTAGTATTGGTATCTGTGGAATGAAACAGGAATGTGCTTAATCATATCGAGTGATCTGATACTCAAATGTTTGTCTTCATCAGGGGTCACTGTCCTGGCAGTTACAGCCTATTGCAAAACTGAAATCAAAACTAAAGGCCTTGGGAACTTTTAATCTAAGCAAGAGCTGGTTGTTTTATAGCAGTGGATATTCAGAATAGTTTCCAACAATTGAAAATTGAAAGTCAAAGGAAAGTAAGCTAACAGACTCGTTAAAGTATGCAGTCTTGGATAAAGCTTTTTTCTTCCAAACCTAAATTATTATTTTAAGGATTCAATTTAATTCATCGAAATTATTTTTAACATGTATTATTTAAAAACTAATTACATACAAATTTTCTTTTCCCTAATCCAAAGTTAAAATAAATCACTTTGTAATAATAATGTGTAGAATTATATGAAAACACCATTTCCATATTTTCAGTGCCTTAAGACACTTGGAATCTTTGGAGAGTTTCAAATTCTTATTTTATTGGATTAGATGGCATGACTTGGTGGCCTTAGAGGATAAGACTTAGGAGTAGCCCCAAAACATAATCATCAGAAAAAAAAGAAAGTAAGGATTATTCTTTTAAGCAATTTAATCCAAAATACTGGTTCCATGTTGTTCTGGATTCAGAGTGAAATTTTTGTTCTCATCTAATTTTAAAGTTGTACACCAACAGAAATGCTCTTAAAAAAAATAGCATGAACCAAACCCTAGTGACAATCTAGAACCCTGTTTTTATAGATGTTTACAACTAAAATAATGAAGTATAAAATATAAACTGGCAAAATGGAATGCCCAGTCAAATAATATGATGTGAGATTGCATACATTTTATATCTCCTTACATGTCAAAAGGAGCCATATTTTGCCAACATACAAATTCTGAGTGGCCTAGAAGGCAAGCTTATTCACAATAATCCTCCTGGGAAAATAAGAAAGGAAGAGTAAGTACTAACCTTAGTATTAATTAGTTTTTGTGACACCACGGATCTTCCATGTTATGGGCTGATAGGGATAGGGCACTCTGTCTCTGTAACATTACATGAACTGCTTTTCCTTCCATTTCTGCTTCAAATCACACATTCTGGCTCAGCAGGGGAGAACGAGATAGAGGGAGTTGAATCTCTGTCTCTCTTTCTCAGATATTCTGATAAAGCCCTACTCCTGTGAGTTGGAGATCAGGTGTGGAGTGTCTATTGGGTAATAATTTCCCATTTTACTTACCTAGCGTTTAATAGCTATTGTTTTAAAGAAATAAAAATCACTAGTGTATTGTAAAACATTTTTAATTAGTAGCCATGTTATTATTTTCAATAGCTGATAAACCATTAGGCTTTAAACATTAAACATCAAATCGTTAAGAAATTCAATTGAAGTAATCAGAACTAATATTGATGAAGAGGAGTATGACTACAAAGGCATTCATTTTTCCCCAAAAATCACAATGAGTAAATATGATAACAGATAAATCCAGCCACACACAAACATCAACTTATTCACTGTATCAGCATGTCATTTAAAGTGATTTTTAAGCTGACCATCACCTAATTTGGGTAGCTACATTTCTACGTTCTACCTGGACTCTTCTGATGAGTGTGCAAAGTTAGACAACACCTTCATAAGCACATTATAGACTCAAACAGAGGGACAAAATGCACAGAAGGACATTGTCAATTACTCTACATGGGACAGCTTCATGTCTAGATAATGGATTTCCTCCTTCTTAGTATTCGTTGCTAATCATGAGAATAGTTTTCCAATTCACCTACTGGGTATTTTCACAATTAATGTTCAATGCATTTTTCAGATGTTTTAAGATGTTCTCAAAACCATGGAGAAAATCATATAAATGGGGTAATACACTTGAAAACAGGTACTTCCTTTCCCCCAACCATACATTTGATCTCTTCTTTCCTGGTTCCTTGCAGATTCAGTTCACAGAAACATACGGTGATAAAAGAAGGCTGATTGTTAAAGAAGCAGATTAAAACTCTTCCCACGCTTGGATGTCATCCACCTCAAAGTAGATTAATGTTCTCTGCTTCATTTGTTTTTTCTCTCTGGTTTTACTGTATGTTTTTTAAATTGAATTGGCAAAATCTGCAGAATTAAAAAGTCGTCTTTTAAGGGTAAACATACACAGACAGGCTTTTTCATCTGCTTAAGTTCTAAGGCAACAGAGCTCAATTTCCCTGGGCAAAATAGTTTCCTAACTGTGTCTCGTTAATTACTAAAGTGTTCCTTCCCTAAATTTGTTTTCATTCCTGTATCTCCTTTGGATTTCTCTCAAGAAGTACCCAGTCAATCTCAGGATCAGTGGCTGGGGGTGCCACGGCCTTGCACCTACCTCTCTTTCCACATCTATTGAACCCTCGTTTTGGTAGGACATTGGCTACCCAGTTCTCCTTTTGCATCTCTTTCCTGTCTTCTCCTGGGTCCACATCTTCCAACCACAATGACCCTTCATCAGTTTCAAAGGTACCATGACCCTTTACCTTTTTGACATTATGATTTCCTCTGTTAAGTAAATTTTTTCTTTTGTAGCATTTTATTACACTTTGAAATTATATATTTACTTTGTGATTATTTGCTTAATGTTCATGTCCCTCACCAGACTAAGCTCCATGAGGTGGGGGCTTGATCTATATTGTACATGTTTGTAACACCGTGCTTTGTATAGCCAGGCACAGAATAGGCTCTCAGTATCCTGGGAATGAATACAAGCATGTTCAGAATTCTTTACCAATCATTACAAAGTGCCAGTAACACAATTTGCATTTACATGAAATGATCAAATTGTTCCCATCTTCTATTGGTTCTATTTCAGAATATATTTCAGAATATTGCAATATAACCAATAGATTAAATTTCAGATGATTTCCCTAGGTTTATTGGTGAGATCTGCCAAAATTGTCTCAGCAACTACATTTGTAATTTATAATTATCATAAGAAGCACACAGTCAAGGAAAAAAGCCTGAAATAGAGAATATAGTTAGTTTATGTTGAATCTATGCACTCTATTTCAGAGAGTAGTTTTCCCTGCCTTAGAATATGAAGGTTCATTCATTTATCCAATAAATAATTATTGAGTGACTTTTATATGCCCAACATTGCCCAAGGCCATAAAGATTAAGCAGTGAACCAGGCATAGCCAAAATCTTCTATTACACAACTAACTACAAATCATTCCCCAACTTACTTTCTCCACCTTCACCTACTAGCACAGGCAATCAGTTCATTTATCAGATCATTTACTCTGGATCTTTCAATGAAGTGGAAGAGAAGAAACACTGCTTATTAAAAAAAAGTAAAGAATTTTGAAATTTTTCAGATATATGGAATATGGAATATATAGATTTCACCAGGAATTGGGGTTGAAAATAATAGGTTAGGAGATTTTTCTTTTAATCCTTAAATATTAAAATGATAACAAACATATCCTGGAATAGCGTTCTTAACTGGGGATTACTGTTTGGGATATATCATAATCACTTGGACTGTTGTTTTTTTCTCCCCTCAAATGCAGCCCCATGTAGTCACAGACTCCACTTCAGGGTGAATTGCCCTACACAGTGATATATTTTGGGTGATAAACTCTTCACTTATTAAACAAATGATCAGAACTTCTGTTCTCTACTATTATGCTGAAAATAAATTATGAAGCCATTGATTCCTAATCACATATTTACCTTGCTTTAGCACTTTTTGCAATTCTAGATTGTGTGAGCATTATCCTGTGGAGAGAGATGAGAATGTTTCATACATGATGCAGTTAATGAAACTTTTTTATAAATCTCTTTGTCACATTTATAAAGAAAAATGCTCAAGAAGCAAATGTTTCTCCAGTTACATGAACAGAGCAGTTAATTCATTTCGCTTTCTTTTCAAGGTATAATTAGGGAATCATCATCTCTTTTTCAACAGAAATTTACCATGGTTATTGTTTTCACCTTTATCTTTGGCTTCTTAATAGTGTCATCTGTTACCATAAATTTGAATATATCAAAGTGTTGATTAAAATAAAAGAAGAAAATATTCAGACTAAGTTGACTGGTCTTACTCTCATTAAACTGTAGTGAGGGAAGCATTGCTAATTATTTTTTGGTTGTTGTTGTTGTTTTTACTGAATACATTGGCCCTCTAA
Source organism: Plecturocebus donacophilus (assembly GCA_004027715.1). Taxonomy (NCBI): domain Eukaryota; kingdom Metazoa; phylum Chordata; class Mammalia; order Primates; family Pitheciidae; genus Plecturocebus; species Plecturocebus donacophilus. The sequence continues at coordinate 42,382 of PVKP010012151.1, read as the reverse complement.
GTTGGCAGCACTAATTAGATATAATAAAACAGGTGTTTTCTGTTAACCAAACAACAAGTAATTAAAATTTTTGTATAGTAAATTAAGACAGTGACATCATGTTAAGAAGATTAAAAAACTCAAATAAAACTGAAAGAAACCAATGTAATTATGGTTCATTTTTTTTATGGAAATCTTATAATTTGTTCTATTTTACCTATTGGTAATCTGCAAAAATAATATTATGAGATTAATCTCTATATTAACTAAAAAAATAGATCTTATCCTCTATAAGATGCATTTTAATATGCATAAAATCTCAAAATTTTTAGTGCTGACAATTTAAAATATATTAACAACCAAGTTTAAAAGAAATTCAAGCTATTGAAATACTGATTATGCTTATTAAAATAACCATCCTGCTTAACTCTGCTTCCCAGAAATTCTGATATTCCTCTAGAAAGTGGCCCAATCCAATCAAATTAGAACTCAGAATTCAGAAACTAACTCAGAACTGCACAACTTCATGGAAACTAAACAACTGGCTCCTGAATATCAACTGAATAAACAATGAAATGAAGGGAAAAATAAAGATGTTCTTTGAAACCAACGAGAACGAAGACACAATGTACCAGAATCTCTGGGACACTTTTAAAGCAGCGTCTAGAGGGAAATTTATAGCAATAAATGCCCACATGAGAAGCGAGGAAAGATCTAAAATCGACACCCTACTGTCAAAATTGAAAGAGCTAGAGGAGCAAGATCAAAAAAACTCAAAACCTAGCAGAAGACAAGAAATAACTAAGATCAGAACAGAACTGAAGGAGATAGAGACACGAAAAACCTTACAAAAAATCAGTAGATCCAGAAGCTGTTTTTTTGAAAAGATCAACAAAATAGACCACTAGCCAGATTAATAAAAAAAGAACTGGAGAAGAATCAAATAGTTGCAATAAAAAACGATAAAGGGGATATCACCACTAATTCCACAGAAATATAAACTACAAGCAGAGATTACTACAAACAACTCTATGTACGTAAACCAGTAAACCTGGAAGAAATTGATAAATTCCTAGACACTTGCACCCTCCCAAGCCTAAGCCAGGAAGAAGATGAAACGTTGAATCGACCAATAATAAGTGCTGAAGTTGAGGCAGCAATTAATAGTCCACCAACCAAAAAACGTCCAGGTCCAGGTGGGTTCATAGCTGAATTCTAACAGACATACAAAGAGGAGCTGGTACCATTCCTTCTGAAACTATTCCAAATGATACAAAAAGAGGGAAACCTTTCCAAATCATTTTATGAGACCAACATCATCCTGATACCAAAACTGGGCAGAAACTCAAAAAAAAAAAAAAAAAAGAAAACTTCAGGCCAATATCCATGATGAACATAGATGCAAAAATCTTCAATAAAATACTGGCAAACCGATTGCAACAGCGCATCGAAAGGCTTATCCATCACGATCAAGTAGGCTTCATCCTGGGAATACAAGGCTGGTTCAACATATGCAAGTCTATAAATGTAATCCACCACATAAACAGAACCAAAGACAAAGACCACGTGATTATCTCAATAGATGCAGAGAAGGCCTTTGACAAAATTCAACAATGCTTTATGCTAAAAACTCCCAAAAAAACTAGGTATCCATGGAACATATCTCAAAATAATAAAAGCTATTTAGGCCAAACCCACAGCCAATATCATACTGAATGGGCAAAAACTGAAAGCATTCCCTTTGAAATCTGGCACTAGTCAAGAATGCCCTCTCTCACCACTCCTATTCAATATAGTATTGGAAGTTCTAGCCAGAGCAATTAGGCAAGAAAATAAAATAAAGGGTATTCAAATAGGAAAAGAGGAAGTCAAATTGTCTCTATTTGCAGATGACATGATTGTCTATTTAGAAGACCATTTCATTTCAGCCCAAAATCTCCTTAAACTGATAAGCAACTTCAGCAAAGTCTCCAGATACAAAATCAATGTGCAGAAATCACAAGCATTTCTATACACCAATAACAGACTAACAGAGAGCCAAATCATGAGCAAATTCCCATTCACAATTGCTACAAAGAGAATAAAATACCTAGGAATACAACTAACAAAAGATGTAAAGGACCTCTTCAGGGAGAACTACAAACCACAGCTCAAGGAAACAAGAGAGGACACAAATAGATGGAGAAACATTCCATGCTCATGGTTAGGAAGAATCAATATCGTGAAAATGGCCATACTGCCCAAAGTAATTTATAGATTCAATTCTATCCCCATCAAGCTACCAATGATCTTCTTCACAGAATTGGAAAAAGCCACCTTAAACTTCATATGGAACCAAAAGAGAGCCCGCATAGCCAAGACAATCCTAAGCAAAAAGAACAAAGCCAGAGGCATCACAATACCTGATTTCAAATTATACTACAAGGCTACAGTAATCAAAATAGCATGGTACTGGTACCAGAACAGAGGTATAGACCAATGGAACAGAATAGAGGCACTGGAGGCAATGCCACACATCTACAACCATCTGATCCTTGGCAAACCTGACAAAAACAAGCAATGGGGAAAGGATTCCCTGTTTAATAAATGGTGTTGATAAACTGGCTAGCAATGTGCAGAAAGCAGAAACTGGACCCCTTCCTGACACCTTACACTAAAATTAACTCCAGATGGATTAACAACTTAAACATAAGACCTAACACCATAAAAACCCTAGAAAAAAACCTAGGTAAATCTATTCAGGACGTAGGCATAGGCAAGGACTTCATGACTAAAACACTGAAAGCATTGGTAACAAAAGCCAAAATAGACAAATGGGACCTAATTAAACTCCAGAGCTTCTGTACAGCCAAAGAAACAATCATTAGAGTGAACTAGCAACAAACAGAATAAGAAAAAATTTTTGCAATCTACTCATCTGACAAAGGGCTAATATCCAGAATCTACAAAGAACTAAAACAGATTTATAAGAAAAAACAAACAAACAAACAAACCCATCCAAAAGTGGGCAAATGATATGAACAGACACTTTTCCAAAGAAGACATATATGAGGCCAACAAACTTATGAAAAAATGCTAATCATCACTGATTATTAGAGAAATGCAAATCAAAACCACATTGAGACACCACCTCACCCCAGTTAGAATGACGATCATTAAAAAATCTGGAGATCACATGTGCTGGAGAGGATGTGGAGAAATAGGAACACTTTTACACTGTTGGTAGAGTGTAAACTAGTTCAACCATGTGGAAGACAATATGGACCTTTCTCAAGGACCTAGAAATAGAAATTCCATTTGACCCAGCAATCCCATTACTGGGTATCTACTGAAAGGGTTATAAATCATTCTATTATAAACACACATGCACACACATGTTCATAGCAGCACTGTTTAAAATAGCAAAGACTGGAACCAACCCAAATGCCCATCAACAATAGACTGGACAAGGAAAATGTGGCATATATACACCATGGAATACTATGCAGCCATAAAAAATGATAAATTTTTGTCCTTTGTAGGGACATGGATGAATCTGGAAATCATCACTCTCAGCAAACTGACACAAGAACAGAAAATCAAACACTACATGTTCTCACTCATAGGCAGGTGATGAAGAATGAGAATACATGGACAAAGGGAGGGGAGCATCACACACTGGGGTCTGTTGAGGGGGTGCCAAGGGAGGGACAGAGAGGGGCTGGGAAGGTCAGGGAGGGATAACACAGGGAGAAATATCAGATGTAGGTGACGGGGGAATGGAGGCAGCAAACCCCAATGCCATGTGTGTACCTACACAACAATCCTGCATGATCTGCGCATGTACCCCAGAATCTAAAGTACAATTAAAAAAAGAAAGTGGCACAATCACTTTCATATCACCATCAAGTCTCTGCATAAGTCCTATTAAGAATCTAAAATCTCAGGAGTGGTTGCTCAAGTCTGTAATCCCAGCACTTTGGGGGACCAAGGCACACAGATCACTTCAGGTCAGGAATATGAGACCAGCCTTGCCAACATGGTGAAACCTTGTCTCTATTTAAAAAAAAAAATCTAAAATTATTTTTTAAATAACAACTTTCTTTTCTATTTCCTCCAATTCCTGGAGGAATTTGTTCATTGTCTACTGGACTTGGTATGTCATTCTCAGTTTTGCCTCTGCTCTCTGCCTGGAATGTTCCATAACTGCTTTTCAGGTAAGATACTTCTGGATGAGAGAGCACTGAGCCATTTTCTTTATGACTCTAAAATTCATAAATCTTCATTAGTCTTTAAAAGATTAATAAATTCTGCTTAAGTGAGAGTGCTCCTTAACTTAGTAACTTCAAACAAAGGCTACATTTTTTTCTTCTATATAGGTTTTGTTTGTCAAAGTATATTTGTTCAGACAATTAAACATCATTTTATTTGTTCAAATTAAGTATATTGTTATTTATTCCATTTCTAGAAATTAAAAAAAAAATTATTTTGGTGATTAAGGACCCCTATTGAAAATATAAAGGAATATTTTAGATCTATGTGGGCACAGGGACAATTTATTTTCCAAGATATTTAGGAAGCAAGGACTAATAGCTGGATATTAGCAAATGTCATTCCTGTCACTGAGACTTTCAGGGCAAAAGTCATGTCTACTTTTGCTTTATAACGTACTGTACTTAGATTCAATCTTGCTATTTGATTAATACAATCACAGTATAAGTAGAATAGGCAGGTCAATACTCCTGCTGCAACAGCCAGAAAAAGCTGGACATACTACAAATACAATGTTTTGAAAGTAATTGAATGATGCAGAAGCAGTGAAGACTAAATGAACTACAATCCAGAGAGAGGAGAACCTTTTTAAGGAAAGCTGGTCATCAAATATTTCCCAGAAGGTTTTGCTTATTTTGTCCTTAGGCTGATGATCAGATATGGCCCAGCCAGAGAACCTCTGCTGTAGTGATAGAAAAACCAGCAAAGCTTTTAGTGCTGGGCTAGAGTGAAACAATGGAAACTCTAGGGCACTTTCAGTTTTTGTCATGGGACATTTGCTGAATCCTGAGGTTGTGCGAAAAGATGGGAGGCCAGGACACACACTTCTGAAAAGCGGAATGCAACTCCCAAAGTTGGTAGTATTTAGAAAACATGTGGTCAGTCTTCTCTTCAAGACATTTGACAAATATTTAAAGCCATGTGGGGCAGGAGCTAAGCAAAAGAATCTCTGAAGGACATGAATAAACCTTCTACAGCCTTTCAGGACTGAGGAGACAAAGACCCATCAAACTTTCACCCAGACATTCAGGAGGGCCATGCCCTAAGAACAGGGTGGATAGGAAGTTGGCTGAGTCTTAATAAAACTGTAGGCCAGCTGGGATCACACTCAGTCTCTGATAGAATTGAGGAGATAATCCTTTCTCCTCCTCACCTTAAATGCCTCTCAGAAGAAAGAAAGGATCTTTTCGGGCAGAAGCTAAGATTTCTAGGGCCTCCAATATTTGTTTAAACACAACATGCAGAGGAGAAAACTAAAATTGCCACTAGAAGTAAAATCATATGGCCATTAATAAAGAGGAAGCAAAAGACAATAAAAGCAGACAGACAGATGATTTAGCTATTGGAGTTAGCAAACTAGGACTTTTTAAAATTGCTTAATATGTTCAAGAAAAAAAAAAAGATGGATATAAGAAGGTAAAGGTCAATTTCAGCAGAGTTCATCTCTGTTGGCTTGAGTCTAAATTTTCACTTCTCTGTTTTCTGGTATTCCATAGTATCAAAGGCCTACTGGGTTTTGATACTATGCTAGGATTCACCTTCCATTTTAATCTCTTTCCATGGACTTGGGCATGTGTGTATTCAAACCTTTATTAAACTAGAAATGTGATTTCTCATTGTGTCACATTTTGTGATATGACTATGCAATTAATCCTGTATATGATTGTGTAACAGATCTTTTTTCTTAAAACAAAAGATTTTAAGCACTACTGTTACTGAGGTTGATAGTTAAGTCAGTGACATATCGGAGAGGTGATGGGTGAGGGCTCTGGCCCAGAGAAGTGTTTTATCACTGACATTTTTTAGATTTGCCAATGTGCCGTGAAAATTAAAAGTTGACAGAATTTTAATAAGTTAATTATTGTTTTTAAATACTCTTGAGGCAATGCACACCCTTATTGCCCAGACCCATGTTGGACATGACCATCACCTCCTCCTGCTCCTTGATCAGCCTCAAAATAATCTCTTGAAATTTTTCATTTAGTCTTATAATTACAAAAGTCTCCCAAGTCTCCAATTATTTACACAAATAACTGCACTCCTTTAGAAAGATGCAACTGCAGGATTAGAAAACCTCTACAAAGCAATCAGTAAAATCTCTAAGCTGTCAAGTTGTTAGGCAGGGTTCAAAAAGAAAGGGAGCCCACCGATCTCTTTTTTCATGTGGAGAAAGGTGAAGGGGAAAGTTCATTCACAGGAGGTGACAAACTGTCAACTAAAGTTAGAGCCTAAATAGTTACAGTCCCAGTTGATGTATGTTTAAAGGACATCTTTTAACAAAGATGATATCTCTCTAGGACATTTTTAAGCAAAGCACAATTGTCAAAAAACCAATTATTCAGCAATCTCTCATATCTAGAAAGTAACCAAAAATATTAAAAATCTATGAGTAACAAAAATGGGAATCAGAAAATCTGTATATAAAGCTGTGTTGGTCTTTAAGACTATTCACAAATCTTCTAGCCCTCTTACTTACTAGAATGTGGTTGAACTGCAACACCCACCCTCTTTGACTTTGAGTGCAATCATGTAACTTGCTTTAGACAATGAATTGTGAGAGTTCTATGAATGTATCAAGAAAAGAGATGTTAAAATGGAGCTTTCATATGTCTTGATACTTGAATGACTCCCATAAATGGAATATCTTTGCTCCTGTTCATTGGACATGTAGCATGAGTAAGAAATACCTTTGTTGTCTTAAGTCTTTGAGGATTGAGAGGCATTAATTACAGCAGCATAACCTATCTTAAACTGACCGATTAAATAGTCTTCACAAAAATGGGCATAAATGGTCACAGCCAGAGAAGAAATGTGAACTATAACTTCTTCCCATCAAAGAGAAGACTTTTAGGTTGCATTTATCTAGAAAACTGTTCTCCTACCAAAAACGAAAACCTTCAGGGTGCTAATAGAAAGAGAGAATATCCAGTGCTACACAAGTTGAATGATATCATTCCCAGAATAGTGTCAATTTGCAATTTGAAGAAAGTAGTTTATAAGGTGGCAGACCTTAAATTTTGGCATGTAGGGAATCTGGACATTTTCATTTTCCTTTTTTTTTTTTTTTTTTGAGAGGGAGTTTCACTCTTGTTGCCCAAGCTGCAGTGCAATGGTGCCATCTCGGCTCACTGCAACCTCCACCTCCCAGGTTCAAGCGATTGTCCTGCCTCAGCCTCCCAAGTATCTGGGATTACAGGCATATGCCATCTTTCCCTGCAAATTTTTTGTATTTTTAGTAGGAACAGAGTTTCACCATGTTAGCTAATCTGGTCTCGAACTGACCTCAGGTGATCCGCCTGCCTTGGCCTCCCAAAGTGCTGGGATTACAGGCATGAGCCACCGCACCTGGCCTACATTTTCTAGATCTTAGAAATGCAGATAACAAAGACTACAAAATTATAATAATTCTTACCTTTGAACAATTGCAGGTTCAGCATCCCTGGTGGAAGCAATACGGGCCTGGTCAAAGGAAATGGCTGCTCCAAAAGCAGAAGGGCAGACAAAGCCACATTCGGATGAGGGATGAAGAAGGAACTCCAGAGCAAGCCACGAATGACTTTAGCTTCAAACAAAATCAAAAGCCAATTAAAGAATCATGCTGCATTATATTTTTATATTATACTGGATTCACGATTTAGTTGCTATATGTTTTTGTTATTCCATAATGCAGATTCAGACATTTCCAATTCTTTTGCTGCGCTTATAAAATCTGAGAAGTTTTTTCTAATGCCTAGTAATATTATTGCTTAGTGTAGCTATCTTCATCAGTTATCGTAGGTAGATCTAGATAACTTGCTGCAGCCTCTATATCAGCACTTTCTGCTTCACTTTGCACTTTTATGTTATAGAGATGGGTTCTTTCCTTTAACCTCATTAACAAAACTCTGCTACCTTCAGACTTTTCTTTTGTAGCTCCCTGATTGAAGCCTTCATAGATTAAAGAGAGTGTTGCTCTAGATTAGACTTGGGCTTAAGGAAATACTGGGGTTGGTTTAATCCTCTATCTACTGAAACTTTCTCCATATCAGCAATGAGTCGGTCTTGCTTTCTTCTCAGTAATGTGTTCACGGGAGTAGCATTTTTAATTTCCTTCAGAGATTTTTCCTTTGCTTCACAACTTGGCTGTTCGGCTCAAAAGATCTAGTTTTCAACGTATCTTGGCTTCAACATGACTTTCTCACTAAACTTAATCATTTCTTGCGATTGATTTCTGACCCTTCTGTTCACTTGAACATTGAGAGGCCATTGTAACATTATTAATTAGCTTAATTTCATTATTGATGTGTATCATGGAATAGGAAGGCTGGGAAGAGGAAGAGAGATCAGGGGAATAGCTGGTCAATGCAGCTGTCAGAAGACATACAACATGTACCAGTTAAATTCTCCATAATATATGGACACAGTTTGTGGTGCCCCAAAACATGATAATAACATCCAAGATCATTGATCACAGAGCACCATAAAACATATAATAATAATCAAAACATTTGAAATATTGATAGGATACAGAAATGTGAGACAAAGACACTGCATGAGCACATGCTATTGGAAAAAATAATGCTGATAGACTTGCCTGTTGCCACAAACCTTCAATTTGTAAAAATATGGTATCTGTGAAACACAATAAAGTGAAGCACAATAAAATCAATATGCCTATATTTAAGGAACTAGAAAACTGAGCTAACCTTGAAACCACCCTGCCTCATTTTCCAGTCTTATTTGTGGGCTCCTACTTCTTATGTCCTTCCTCTCATAACAGAACACAACTTGACTCTGATGATAAAGAACCCAATTATGCCAGGCTGAAAAGGACCACGTGGCTGTAATCACATTGGACTAACTCAGTTGGGAAAAGGAGGGAAAGCACATAATAGAGGGTATCATAGCTAACAAGCAAATTGCAAATGTGTTTAAAAATGATGAGCTGAGTCAATGATTTTCAAATAAGAACACCAAGCATGAGCTGTTCGATATATTGCTATCATTGAGACATAGAAAAAAAATGCAGAAAATTCCTGAACTGTTACTTTTATCTATATTATTAAGCACACAAAACTATTCAGCTCACCAAACTTTTGAATTCAGGTATCTCCATTGTCCCAAGGGTTAGATTTAGAATAAAATGTAAGTATAGAAATACTCCAGATGGTTGGTGTTTTCCCCTGTAAGCTTCACAACTATTGTTGTTATTACTATTTTGAGATAAACTGTTTCCAAAAATGTACAATACAAAGAGGATAGAAAATAGAATCTCAAGTTTTCTTGATGAAAATCTGCCTTAGTTCTGAACATATATGACTCTTCATTCCTAGCAGACAGTGACACCTTGATGGGCTATTGGGTTGTGGAGGGCCACTTACCTCTCTCTGAAATGTGCCAGACTAGAGTGTTTTAAAGTTATTAGATCTCCTTTTTAAATTTCATCTTCTCCTCCTGTGCTATCATGCCATGCCATATTCTTCCTGCTATTGTCAGCATCTGCATCTAGTGACCCAAATCCTTACCTCATCCCCAAATTACTTACCATTACTTCTGGAAAATATATATGAGCTTTGGTGCATAAATAACAGCCAACATGGCCAGATAAGAATAACATTTATAAAGACAACATCCTAAGAATGTGATTCTTAACCTTTGGAAATTATGGAAACATGGGAGAATGTAAAATAAAATTGTAAACACTCTTCCCATATTCAGTCTGCATATAATTTGGTAGTAGGGTTTGTAAAATTCATCCATATATGTTGGAGCCCACAAATAATGATCTAGAAGTGTGGGAATTATTCTAAGTGCTTTTCTGACCAAAGGAGTACTCCAACTTACTGCACCCTCTGGGGCACCGAAATATTTCCTCTCTCTAATGATGATTGGTTTGAACATTCTAATGCAGCTGCTTATAATGGGAGCAATCAATAAATATTTGTTAAATATTTATCAATTATACTGATGGATTTTCAATGTAGAGAAAACAGCCTTCTATAGGAAGAAATTATCTACAACTTACCTAGCTGGAGAAAAGTTGATGCCTGGCTTCAAAGCTACAAAAGAGAGACTAACTCTCTTGCCAGGATTTTGGGAATGGTAAATAAGCATTGACTGAAAGTCACAGCTGGTGACTTTCAGTCAATGCTTATTTACCATTCCCAAAATCCTGGGGCCCTTCAGAATTATGCAAGATCTTTTCTGCCTGTGCTCTATAAATGGAAACACAAGGTCTGGATGAAAGCACATCTGTTTGCAGCACAGCTTATGGAATATTTTTAGCACACTGTTGAGATCTGCTTCTTAGAAAAAAAATATTCATTTCAAAATATTACTCCTTATTGACAATGCACCTGGTCACCCATGAGCTCTGATGGAGATGTACAAGGAAATTAATGTTGTTTTCATGCATGCTAACACAACGTCCATTCTGCATACAAGGAAATTAATGTTGTTTTCATGCATGCTAACACAACGTCCATTCTGCACCCCATGGATCAAGGAGTAATTGTGAATTTTAAGTCTTATTATTTAAGGAGAAGTACATTTGATAAGGGAACAGCTGCCATAGATAATGATTCCTTTGATGGATCTGGGCAAAGTAAGTTGAAAAGCTTCTGGAAAAGAGTCATCATTCTAGATGCCATTAAGAACATTCATAATTCATGGAAGGAGGTCAAAATATCAACATTAACAGAAGCTTGTAAGAGATTGATCTGAACCATCATGAATGACTTTGAGGGATTCAAGACTTCAGTGAAGGATGAACTGTAGATGTGGTAGAAATAGCAAGAGAACTAGAATTAGAAGTGGAATCTGAAGAAGTGACTGAGTTGCTGCTAGCTCATAATTAAACTTTAACAGATATGGAGTTGCTTCTTACGGGTGAACAAGGAATGTGATTTCTTGAGATAGAATCTATTCCTGGTGAAGATGCCATGAACATTGTTGAAATGATAATGAAGGATCTGGAATATTACATAAACTTAGTTGATAAAGCAGCAGCAGGGTTTGAGAGGATAGACTTCAATTTGAAAGAAATTCTACTGTGGGTTAAATGCTATCAAATAGCGAAAAATATTTCATGAAAGGAAGAGCCAGTTGATGCGGCAAACTTCATTGTTGTCTTATTTTAAGAAATTGCCACAGCCAACCCAACCTTCAGCAGTCACCACCTTGACTTGTCAACAGCCATCACTATTGAGACAAGACCCTCCACCAGCAAAAACATTATGAACTCACTGAAGGCTCAGATAATCGTTGACATTTTTTAGCAATAAAGTATTTTTAAATTAAGGTATGTACATTATCCTTCAGATATAATGTCATTGTACATTATTAGACTGTAGTATAACATAAACATAAGTTTTATATGAATTGGAAAACAAAAAAATGTGTGGCTGGCTTTATTGCAACTTTTACTTTCTTGTGGAGGTCTAGAACCAAACAGCAATGTGTCTGAGGTAGTTACTATCTCCACTCTCCACTGAGAAGATACCTAATACTAGAAATAATAAACAGAATGTGTAAATTCTATTCCTGAAGTTTACCTTCTAGGGCAAGTCACAGCTTCTGCATTGTGTTGGAATCTTTTATAAAGTAGAGTTACATAATTGCAATTCCCCTCCTGTCACCAGCGACGTGGTAAAGATAAATGAGGTGATCTGTGCAGAATGTGTGAGGCCCTTGAAACGTGGTTTGTCCATCGGAAGTGAGTTTTTGCTTGCCCTTGCTGTCATCTTCCATGCCCTTGCCCGTTAGCAGTCATCACTGTGCTCCAGTGGACTGACACAGCAGCGAAGCTGAGACAGCCAGTGAGGTTCAGAAAAGAAGTCAAGAAGCAGGAGGATTAGATGGACCAATTTAGCATGTAGAAATCAGAAACTGGGAGCTCTTCTTCAGCGGTGAAGGGGACGGGGGGTGGTGTGGTGCTCAGACAATTGTGAACCAGCCTTAAAAGGCAATATTCAAGCCATAATTTAGCATTGTCTTCCCTTTACCTACCCCTCACCACTCCCATCCCTAGTGTCTTGGGAAGTGTCTTTACCTTTCTCTTTCTTTATCTTTCAGGACAAGGGGCAGCAATGAGAAGCTATGGGTGAATTCTGAGACAAGGGGATTCAAAGAGTTTAAGGCCACATCCACATGTAGAGTGGGCACAGTGTTAGCCTGCATTCATTAGCCCACCCATGGGGGTCAGCAGCTTTCTGTGCTAGGATGTAAAGTGAAGAGACATGGATGATGACTGTGAACCACTTCCCCTGCCATTCTGTGACAGCAGTCATTTGTATCTGATGGATTCATGTATTCGGATGTGGGAATAGGAACACTGGGATGGAATGAAAAGTCTGGAAAGTCAGTCAATGCAGAAGACTCCCAGCAGAGTCATCAAATCAGGGAGAGGGCTGGGCCAGAGCTCAGGGAACTCTAGTGTAGGCAATTCTTTTCAGATGGTGCTATCGTGTTTACTCCCAGAGAAAAAGCAGTGCTTTCCAGTAATCTTTCAATGCCTTTGAAGTTAGGAGAGATTAAAAAGACAATTGACTAGTTAAAACACCCAGGTTTTGGTACACTCATGAAGATGGACTTGTACATTTGGGGGCTTGGAGAAGAAAAATAAAGTCTCAAATTCTTGCATACCTAGGGAGAGCAGAAGTGGGAGACTTTACCAGAAAGCCGTAGTAACAGACTTGTATTTCAAAACAAATTTGCAAACAATTTTTGATAAATCTCTGTCAAAGTAGCATTTAGCATCTCCGTTCAAACACTAGGAATGTGGATTTGTGCCAGTTTGTTATAGCCACCCTAGGAAGATAACATATGTGCTAGGAAAAGAGAGATCCACAAATTCTGATTTTTAGCCTTGATGCCAAGGATCACAGTCTAGTTGGAGAGCTGGTGAACAAGTGTATGGAAGGTGCTTCTTTCTGCTTCTGGAAGTCACTATAGGTCAGCAGAGGTAGCAGGAAGCCAAGCTAAATGTGAAGTGGGAAAGAGTGGAAACTGATAGGACCTACAAAAGCAAACTGAGACCTATGTTGGACTCTTGGTGACTTCAATTTCAACAATGCATGTGGTGGATCCACAAAAGTTTACACTGTTTAGGGATTGCCAGACAAAATAAGCACACCTAATTTAATTTCAATGTAAGATAAACAACAACTAATGTTAGTATAATCATATCCCAAATATTGCCTGGACACACACTGAAAAATTATTTGCTGTTTGTCTTAAATTCAGATATTCTTGGGTATCCTGATTTTTATTTGAAAAAAGTGTCATCTTTACCTTTTCCACACAGTGACTTGAGATTCAGAAATGCTACGGAAGATCAGTCAGCAGAGGCTGCCCCTATCCCAGGACTGGTCAGCAGCTCAGCAGCCGCCCTGGGTGCCCCACATAGACCTTCCAGTTACAGTGGCAGCTGCTTCACTTCTGCCTTCCTCCTTCCAAATCTCCCACTAATTTATCCTGTGGTCGACCCTTACCCAGAACCATAGAGAAAGGAAAATTATAAAAAAGCTTAGCTAAGTTGATGCAATAAAATAGCTATAATATTATTAAATAAATATTCAAACCCTCCAACAAAAATGTGTATCTTTCTATCTTCCAGACTGGAATTTAGAATGGATAATAACTTCTGCTCCAGTAAAATCATTTTTGCTGCTTTTGTCTTTCTATCCTTCTCTATAGAATATTAACAGATTTAAACTGTGGAAGTCATGAACTCCAGCCAATTTATTTTTTCAATGAGAAGCAGGGACCCAGATAGGTTATGTGAGTTACCAAAGAGCAGAGTTATTAATGTATTAGAGCTAAGCTAAAACTTCTGGTCTCCCTTTTCCTATATTTCTTTCCTCTCTGCCAATCTACTTTATCACTTCCTTCAAACCTGGGTTCAGTTATGTTTAAGGAAGCCTTCTCTAATTAATTCTGGTCTGTGATCACTGTTTTGTCCAATATCACTATAAATATTTAGGTATTATGGTTATGTTATAAATTCTACACAAAACAGATGTTAAACAAATCCATTTTACTAAGTAGCTGTGCTTTTTAAAAGCATAAATGCTGTTCCTCCCAAAGAGCAAACCTTTTTTACCTCAAATGCTGTGTAATAATAGTTTCAGTTTATTTGGCAAAAGGGCATGCTAACAGAATTCTGTACAATAAGTAGAAAAACAGAACTTTACTAATGATAATTTTCCAGATTTAGAATATAAATAATACTGCATTTCCCCCTATGAATTAGGGTGACTGATAATTCTGTTGATCCTAGGAATTTGTTCTATTTGACTGCCGTATTCATGGATCACATGTTAGCTTGTGTCTGCAGGTATTTCTATTGGAATAAACAATAGTGTTCACTTTAACTGGAACATTATTTCATGATAAACTAAAGGAATTCAAAGCACTAATCATATGAACAAATTATGCAGAAATAACAGCCTCCATATAAAATATAAGGGTCAGTCAAAATATGAGATAATTTAATGAGAGTAAACAGTTTTTCTATTTATTTGTTACAGTGGAAAATGGCAGATGGGTTGACTAAAGCCGGACTATCTTTTGCTATAGGTATAATAGACATGATTTGAGCTGAGGATGCTAAAGAGTATTTAATGTGTTACACAGGAAGTAATATGATGGTGCTTGATGCATTCTGTCTACCAAAGACAGAATCTAAATATAAATAGTGAGAAATAATGCAGCAGGCAAAGAAAACCCAGTATTTATGTTCCTGTGAGGTTCAAGTTCAAGAAAAGATTAAAACGCTATCATGTAGATAAGCAAGTAGAACAAGACGCAGTATTTTGCAGAATATGCTGAAGGAAAGCAAAATCTCCACAAGACTATTTACAAAAAGTACTTTGAGTGTGTGCTGAAAGAAAGACAAAAAGGTATCTGCAAATATTGACAAGAAATTTACAATGAGCCAGATGCATTCTATCACAGAACTGTATCAACAGAAAACTTCCATGGCTCACCCAGAAGTGAAGAGACGGGTCAATAGAACCGTACAGGACACCAGACTCAATTAGGGAGAATTACCAGATTCTTACTGCAAGTTTATCTTGTGATCTCCAATATTTAAATATATAAATATGTAAGTCAATGCACTGAAAAATTTCCCTGCCAGTGCTTGACAAGCCAGCACCTATTAGACAGGGATATAAATATATGGTAATGTCTCCTCTCCCACCTCCTCTGTGCAGTGTTTTAGCAGAATGACATGCATGTCTTGTCTATAAGATAGAGAAATCTTCTTAGCCAATAACCAGACTCTCCAATTTTAAGTCCTAAAGCTTACCTGTGAAAGAAGGAGGACATAGCTAGAGTTTTTTTTTTTAACTCCTAGATTAACATCTGTATTAATTTCTTAAAGCTGCCCTAACAAAGCACCACACACTGGATGGCTGATAGCAACAGAAATGTATTCTCTTACAATTCTGGAGGCTAGACATTTGAGCAAGTTTTGGCAGTGTCTTCCTGTCTCTGAAGGAGAGGATCCTTTCTTCTATCCCCTGGTAGTTGCTGGCAATTCTTGGGTTCCCTTCTAGTAATCCTGAGTCTGAGTGGCTAATCGTTCTAGATCAGTTTCCTCTAGATTTTCATTGAGATCACCTGTGCATTTTTCATGTACAACTTTGGTTTTGCCTTTGCCCTGCATTTTACCTTCAGGTTAGTTGCTTTTGAGAATAAAATCATAAGCCAATAAGACAGAGCACAGCAGGATTAGAATGAATGTAATTTACTTATCTGATGCTTAACAGGGATATTTGCCTGGTAGAAATATTTCTGTTATTCCCCATGCCCTTTCTTCTCTGCTTTCTGATTTGCATTGTAACCCTAAAAGCAACACAATTGGCACTCTTTTCCAAGTCACTAACTGAAAAATCTTTCATTGAGAGTCTTGAATTTCAGAGACATCAACAGTTTGCCACTTGGTTCTCAAAGCTGATGAATAGCGGAAACTTTAGAAGTAGAGTCCATTGGTTTTTCTCAGCTGCTAGCCTGAAATGATAGGGTTACTGAGAGAAGAACAGTGGTTCAAATATACTGTGTCCATAAGCGTGTCTCAGCAAGCCCCATTCTGGGATTGTAGTTCCAAATTTCTAATTCTGTGAATTGACCTGGAGATTTTAAGGAAAATCTACTTCCCATCTTGCCCATCCTATATCCCCTGTTTCTTTTTACTCCCACCTGGAAAACTTTCTTCCTCCAGTAACACCAGCTAGCATTTGGTTTCTGTCTAGTGACTGCCAAGCACAAGTGTGCCTTGTGCTTTGTGTAGAGGTAGATATTATCTCTATTTTACTTGAGGAAACTCTGGAGTTATTAACTCAATCTGGCTGTCTCCAAAACCCCATGCTTCTACTTCACCATGCTGTATCACTCTCCTATTTCTTTTGTTTGTTTACTTACTCCCTTAAAAATATTTTTTAAAGATATTTATTTCAAATTTCAAAAGCAATACATATTCACAAAGAGAAGCTGACCAAAATGAAATCCCAAATCTCTCTGGTACCTGCTCTTATACTAAGCTTCATATTACCTTCCATTTGAACTTTGAATTTACATTACATGACTATCCCTTCAGATAAATATGTACAGAAGGAATTTGTTCTTTTAAGCATTATGTAATTATCTGCACAGAATGAATAAACTAGAAATTATTCATTAATGTAATCATTGATGAGAATTTACATTTTTTCTAGGAGTTTTTGGTTTCTTTGCTCATGGCCATTATAAATAATGCTGAAATTAACATGTTTGTATATGGATCCTACATACTGGTGCTTTTCTTTCTGTAGAATAGAATATAACCCCAAAGCAAAAGCATGGGATTATATTTATTTTAACATGTATTTCCAGTTAAACTTCCAAAAATTTTGTATCAATTCATTTCCTCATCCATAATGCATCAGAGTGTCCATTATTCAATACTATCACCATCATTAGATATTATCAAGTTATCAATTTTATTTTGCAAAACTTAGAGTAAAAATGGCTTCCATTCATTTTTGCAAAACAGTTTTATTTCAGTACAAGAGTAACCTCCACTGCAAATCCATGTTTCATAGTCATGGAAAAAAGTATATATGTATTTGTGTGAATTTGCATGCTTTTGAAAAGACAAAAGAAATTATTGTTGGAAGATGAAGGAGATAGATAGCTGCTTAAACCCAGGGAAAGCAGTATATGTGATATAAAGCTTTAATTTCTAGACACCTCTCTCTCATTGAACAGCCAGAGGTTAAAGCTGAGTCCTTGTCTGTGAAATCAGGAAAATGGTATCTGACCCTTAACTACCAAAAGGTGAGTAGAAAGATTAATGAGTTCATATCATTAGCATATTTGAAACTCCTGAGGAAAGGTGTTTTGGAAATGCAATATGTCTTATCTTTGTTCTATAGATTACATAATGCAATTTCAAAGTACGCAGTAGCTATTTTATAAGAAACTCCAAAAATTTTACTTTGTGTATAAAATGAATCTCATTTTAAGAAATCCATTGTACCTATTATATGAGATGCATATCATAACTATATGCTATTCAGATTTATTCTCATAGCAAGGGGATTCTAACAATCCCAATTTAATACATTTCTAATTCCAGGGATGTTCTTTAGGAGAGACTGCATTCTAGAGTTCTTGAGAGAAAAAAAAAGAATTTGACAGATTGTTAAAAAGAGATCAAAGATATTCAAATGGTGGGTTTTCTATGGGGATGTGGAGCTCTCCAGCTTGCAATAAAAATTCTGCTCAAGCAAGGATGATCAACAGCATATTTTTAATTATGTTGGGAAATGTGTGTTATTTGAACACTTCTGAACAAGAAAACTGAGATGTTACTAAAGTTTGTAGTTAAAGTCACTGGAATTTCTAGTTAAAGTCGCTGGAATTGGTTTCTCTGAAAAGCGTAAACACTTATTCATTGGAGCAATCATGAAATACATCACTTCAAATAAACAGCCTGGGCTGAGATTGTCACAAGAAAATTGGCCTTAGAACAGATCACTTAGGCTGGTCTCACGATGCCAAAACAGCTGGTCAGGGCTTCCAATGGGTTCAGTGAAGCTGACTCTCAGGCCAGTCGTTTGGTTTCCTAGACACCTGCCTAAGTCATGCTTACCACTGACCATTTAATGAGGGTTCTGGGGGGAAAAATAGCAAATAGGTAAAACCACAGAGGCAATGTGATTGCAGATGATACCTCTCAAGCTCTATTTTTTTTAATCTGGCTTAATGTATTTATGAATATTCTGATATAGCAAAGAAAATGTACATTTGCATCTGTAGATGTGAGCATAGATTATAGCTAGGCCATTATCAAACTCCATCTAGTTGATGGTTATAAAGGAAAGGAATCAACTCTAGCAAGATGAAAACAGAGATGATTTTCCTTCACTTCATAAAATCCTTTGGCCAGGATCAACAAGAGGGTGGGATTTGGAGGCAGATAGATTTGAATGAGCACCTAAGGTCACTGGCTATGAAAGTTGAAAATGCAATTTAATTTTTGTAAGAGCCTCCATTTCCTCATCTGACCTCTTTTTTGCTCCTCTGACATGCTTTAGGATCAAAGATCTCTGAATTCTCTACTCCTTACGCTTGGATTCCTCTTTCTGTAATTATCCACATAGCTAATTCCTTCACCTATTGAAGTCTTTGCCAAAATGTCATCTTTCCGAAAAAGCCTTTCCTGTCCACCTTATTGAAATTTTAACCCATATCCTACCTTGAACTACTTTCCTATTCTTTTCATTTTTTGCATATTATGTATTGCCTTCAAGATTATTTATCATATATATTTCATTTTAATATTTGTTGTATATTTTCTCCCTCTAGAATATAATATCTGTAATGGTGGGAAATAATAGTATGTTCATTCACTGATATATTCCAATACCTAGAATTGTGCCTGTAAAATAGTGCATGTTCAAAAAAATGTTGGTGGATGAATAAATGAAAGAAGCTGCTAGAGTCTCTGGCATATAATAGGCTCTCAAACATACTACTTCCCTTTCCTTCCCTTTAAGAAACTAAATCTAGATACAGATTATTGCTCAAGCATTTCACCCTGTTATATTGCCATGTGGATAAATTCAATGATGAATGCAATTGAGTCCTGAATGCTTCTGCTATTTTCCAAATCTTCCTTTAGAATTGATACTTGTTGCAGGCTGAGTTCTCCAGGATGCAGGTGCCAATCAAGATGGAGTTAAGGTGGCAAAAGGTTTACTAGGTAGTAACCCTGAGAAAAGGCATGAAGCTGGACTGGGTAGAGAGATCTGTCAGTCTGGGATGTACCTAAGAAAGTCTTTACCATAGGGAGCCATGGAGTAAAGATTGCCTATTGGAATCTTTCTTTGAGCAGAGAAAGACAAGCCCTTATACCCATGCCTTGCTCAATCGTTGGCTGAGGGTTGCCCCAAGAGGAGCAGCACCTCAGCTCCAAATCTAAGAAGGATTCTGAAGCCACTAATGGTTGGAGGCTTTCAGCTAACCATTCTTAAGCTGAGCAGCTATCTGGTCTTTAAGGGGCATCTGAGCAGTGCCTCCCCTTGTCGGCCACAGCATTGTAGCATATCCTGTCAGGATTCCACATGTCTCCTTTGCACTCACTCCCTCTATGTGTGACAATGGCTTTCCTGTGCAGGCACCTGTGACACATCACTGCATGATATCTCGGACATGCTCGGCCAGTATGCATGGCAGGCCAGAGGGTAAGGGAGTTGCTACCCCAACAGCAGCCTTCAGCCAATGACTATGAAGGGAATTGGAGGAAAAAATAACCAACTCCCTCCCTCCTCTGACGGGATAGTTCTAACTCTTGTTCTATGCAGTCTCCCAGAAGTCCCCAGAGGGATGGAGCTCCAGCTGTCTGTAGTGTTAATTTCTCATGAATGCAACTCTATACTAACTTCTTGACCTTTCCGCTCGCATTTCTCTTCTTCCCTATCAGTACTTCCTGGGAATCACCTCCCAAATAAACTACTAAACTCGAGTTCCTGTCTCAGAGTCTGCTCTCTTGGGGAACCAGCCTAAGATAGCTGTCTAGCTCTGTATATGGTTTATAGAACTCTGCACACTGACTGAAGGTAAGACAGTGAGCAAATCTGGAGGATATCAGGTAACTGGTTATAATAATCCCAGGGAGGTCAAATAACTCAACAAAGTTTACTGCTGAATTAATGGAAGAGTTAGAAGTGAAACCCAAAAGTCCATTTATTACATTTTGAGTTGGATGAATTCTAATCATATAAAAGGAGGCTGATGAGCATTTAAAATAGACATGTGACATTGTTCTTCACATACAGGTCCTGTGTGTTCCTTCTATATACATAGGACACACTACTTTCTACTGAGGAACTGTAATAACACTACTTCACATTCTCATGCCTTTGAATTTTAAAAGTACTTTCATTTATTTTATTCCATTTTTCATAATGACCTAATCATACAGCTAGGGATTTGAGGCTCCACTTTACTATAAGTAAACTGAGGTTTTAGAGAATTTAAGTGCCTTTGTTTGACTGTTGTTAAATTGTTAGTAACTGGAAGAGACAGGGTGCATACCCAGATTTTCTGGTTCTAAATATAATGACCTTGCCACTTTATCTTGTTAGTTTTTCTCAAATCCACACGCACACACAAGCAATCACTTTTCTCCTCCACTTTTTCTATTAGCATCATCAAAATATTTGTCCCATATGTATACATTTAATGCCATATTTGCATTCCATTGATCCGTATATGAAATTAACACATTAATAAATATAAAGAAGACAACTTCTAAGTAGTAAAATAACTGAATTTAGTTATTAACATTGTTATTTTCTATCAAAACTTTCTGCAGTGTGCAGTGGCACCTGTAATCCCAGTATTTTGGGAGGCCAAGATGGGCAGATCACTTGAGGTCAGGAGTTTGAGACCAGCCTGGCCATCATGGTGAAACCCCATCTTTACTAAAAATACAAAAATTAGCTGGGAGTAATGGCGTGCTCCTGTAGTCCCAAGTACTTGGGAAGTTAAGGTACAAGAATCACTTGAACCTGGGAGGCAGAGGTTGCAGCGAGCCGAGATCACACCACTTGCATTCCAGCCTGAGCAACAGAGTGAGACTCTGATCCAAAACCACAACACCACCAAAAAACTTTACTTTCCTATTTGATTACCTTTATCTTCTTACTAAGCTAGAGTTCAAGAAAAAGAGAAATGAAAAAACTAAATCTGACAAGAGGAGTGAATTTAAAAAGTCCCTTGAATCATCTACACACTGGAAAAAAAATCTTTAAAGAGTCCTCCTACTTCAGACCTGGAGAAAAGCCATAATTATTCAGTGTGTGCAAGGATAAACCCTGATATGAATTTTGAAGTGTTCTCTACAAGCAATCTTTTCACATCTCCCACTCCAATTATTTAATCATATAATTCAGTGCCTGCCATGTATGAGAATTTGGAGGGTAAAAATAAAATACATTAAATTATATTTTGAAAGGGAAAATATTTAATTTCAAGATTTAGCAGTGGAAATTAAGGCTTGGTGTTTTATTCAGAACAAACTGAAATATGAGCGTAAATGAGTGGTGCAAATATGAATATATAATGAGGAATGCTAATGAGAGAAGTCAACCACTTGCGTGCTAATTAGTGAGATGATTATATAGTGGAAGTTGTCCATGAGGATCCTCATGGCTCAGTCTTGAGCCTGAGCTGTGTAGTTGGTGCCTGGGCCTGGGGACTGAGACCACAGCTGAGGAAAGGTTTGATTACCCAGACTCCCTTCTCTGAGAGTGGACAACCAAAGAATCCAAAGTCTAAAGTTCTTTCAGAGAAGTAGAGACTTTCCTTTGAGGAGAAATAAAAAATCTTTTGGGAACAACAATGCTTCACTTCCCTTTAGGAAACCTGGATCTAAATGAGTTTATTCCAATCATTAAGACCAGCAGTCATGCACAGGGAAATGATCAAAAAAGCATGTCTGAGCCAATCACGTTGAAAAGAACCAGTGTTTCTTCAGAGGATTCCTGTGTCCTGACTGACCATGCTGCCGCTGCCTGAGTTTAAATCTCTGCCTAAATTCCAGATTCCTTATTTAAAATCAGCAATATCTATATCCCTATCACCCTGCCTCCGTCTTTCAGAAATTCCAACTAGAGCAGACCTTTGGACATCTCTATCCCCTCTTACCTGGTATCTTCCTACCATTTCCTTACCTAGGATAGCCTACGATGGCCTTCCATGCTCCTGTGGGGATTTCAGGACAATTCATAACAGGGGACCATTCTGGAAAACCCAAACAAAGGATCACCCACCTCCCTAGAATACAAAAGGCTCATATTCTCTTCATCTCAAATGTACTATTCAATTATGAAGCCATAGACCCTGATCCTTAAGTTGGTCCAGCCAGAGAAGGATGGGAAGATTTTCCAGTGTAAGAAACACCAGAGCAGATCCTTTCTCTGTGAACAAGCCCCTCTTCAATAAGCAACATTTTGTAGAGGATAGACTTCTGCATGCAAAAGTTAGTGCATCTGTCAAAGTCGGAGCTTGTGACCAAAGCTGTCTCTAGGCACTTAACAGCAAAAATTATTTCTAAAACTTGACAATAGCTTTTTTAATAAAGCAGAATTTATTTGTACAAGGATCCAAATAACAATCTGGAAATATTGGCTATTTTAATTGCATCACCATAGATACTATCACTGGAGCACAGATACAGTTTATCTTTTGGTATGGTTTTGGTTTTAAATGATAATGCCTTATATTTGTATAGAACCTGAGAGTTCTCTAAGTGGTCTCACATGCATTGTGTCTACTTTATTACGTAGCATGCCAAGGACAATTCTTGCCATTTTAAAGAATAAGACAGTGATATGGCTTGTATCTGTATCCCCACCAAATCTCACATGGAATTGTAATACCCAGTGTTGGGAGTGAGGTCTAGTGCAGGGCTGGGGGGTGGGGGGCCAGAGATTGGATCGTAGGGGCAGTTTCTCATGAATGGTTTGGCATCATTCCCTTGGGGCTATTCTCCTGATAGTAAGTGAGTGAGTTCTCCCAGATCTGGTTGGTTAAAAGTGTGTAGCATCTATCCTACCCTTCCTCCTGCCCTGTCCATATGAAGCACTGGCTCCTCCTTCTCCTTCAGCAATGACTGTAAGTTTCCTGCGGCCTCCCAGCCAGGCTTCCTGTAGAACCTGTGGAACCATGAGCCAATTAAGCCTCTTTTCTTTATAAATTATTCAGTCTCAGGTATTTCTTGATAGCAATGCAAGAACAAACTAAAACATTAAGGATCATAGTAGTTAAACAACTTGCTCCCAAATCATAGTTATTAGTTGATAATGCTTGGATTTAAACCAAAATTTGATTAACTCCAAAATTTACATTATAGATGACTGAGGTAAAAGTTTACAAAGGTAACTCACAGCAGAGCACAGTCTAGAAACCAGGATTTCCAATCCTTAAGGACTTTATATTACACATCAGATTCCTACTCTGTTTCTGTATATTTAAATATGAGGGCATCTAAAGCTTTGAGTTTCCATAGATGAGTAACTAGTCATCAATCTAATCTTTGTAGAATTCACTCAGGTAAACTATTCAAGAAAAATATAACAATAAGGTCCTCAGAAACCATTAAGATATTTCCCTGACATGGAGAAGGAAAATCTATTAGTTTATCACAGCTTGCTTAAAATATCCTCAAAGAGAATCAAGTCTTTTGCCATGAAGATTGTGACTTATAAGGCAATCTTTTTTCATCGAATACTTTTCCTGGAGTTTCAATGTAGAAAAGTAGACACTATAGGATTATTAAAACTCCTTCTCTATCCTCTGCATCTGTCTCCCATCTTCATAATTTTCTATAACAATTTTTAAGTGAACAAGCCATATATATCAAAGACATAGCCACCACAAGAGAATGCATCCACACAAAATGAAATTTCCATGGCAAGATAGTAGTTACAACAGTCACTGAACCTGTGAAGTAGTATGTGTTTGTTTCCATCCAATCTCCCTGGATAAAGTTGCCTGATAAATTCTACTCAGATCCATGGAGACACCATCAACATAAATCAGGCCAACTTTATCTTCTTCCTCTTAGCTAGGACTGGTTTCTATTATCAATATCTAAACAATGTTTCCTAGTGTTTTTAGACATACACTGATAGACATTGTGGTTTTTATGTTTTTAATAAAAAAATCCATTAAGTCTTGACTTCATTTGCCTGTGAAAACATTTCAAGAGATTAAAACAGTTTGTGATAAATTCTTTTTTATAGCAGAGTAAATGATGATGGAAACTTAACTGCCAAATTGCTGGAGGGAAGAGTTCGAATCATTTAACTCTGGTTCTAACATGTTATAGGAAACACTGAAGAATCAGCAGAAGCTTTATTTAGCTCAACAGGAAAAAACACTAATATTTGGACTTCTTGTAGCATTCAATTTTAGTTTCCTAACACATGGACAATTTTGCTCTATTTCTCAATTCTAAACAGAGACGAGTGATGATCGTTGTCAAAAGTTGTTTTTGTAAAAGGTTATTTTTGTGGCCCTGGTGAAACCATTAAAAATAGTCTTGCTTTCAGATCACTAAAAGGAAAGGGGCTTTATCAAATGTAGAAAATGATTGCATCATTGCATCAAAATTTCAATACAATGTTGAACTTTTGAAAATGCTAGATAAAAAAATTCCACTTGAAACAGAGAAGACAAACAAAAAACAATAAAAAAATGTGCAATAAACATGCACTCTTCACAAAATTAAGAAAGAAAATATCAGTTAACTATGCATTTTTATTAAGCATCCCTTTTTAAAATGTCTCTGGCTTTGATAGATTTTTAAACTTTTTGTTGCAATCTCTATTGGGCTCTCACTAATATATTTGAAATTCAGTGATTGGCCTGATTTTCTTCTCTGGCTACTGAGGTTTGTTTCTATTTCTCCAACAGACGTATAAATCACAAACACAGAATCCAATAAAAATGGAATCCATAGTTCTGCTTTTTTTCAGGTCTTATAATAGTTCAAAGGGTTTGGAAGAAACTATTAACATTTGTTGAGCTACTTTTACAGTCTCAAGCTGGATCACAGACTTAAGTGTAATACATGAAAGTATAAAACTTTCAGAAAAAGTAGAGGAGAAAATATTCAGGATCTAAAGAGTTCTTAGGCATGAAACTAAAAGCATGATCCATAAAAAAAAATAAAGATAAAAGTGGACTTTATCAAAATTTCTATTTTGTGAAAGACACTATTCATAGAATCAAAACATAAGCTAAAAATGAGAAGAAAATATTTGTATATATCAAACAAATATTTTCTGTTACATATCCAACAAATGACTTGTATCTAGGATATATAAATAATTCTTAAAACTTAACAATAAGAACACAAACAACCATATTAAAATGTGGCCAAAAGACTGAAAAAAAAATGCTTTACTAAAGATGATATATGGATGGCAAGTAGATACATGAAAATATGCTCAGGCCAGGCATGGTGGCTCATGCCTGTAATCCAAGTAATTTAGGAGGCTGAGACACAGATCACTTGAGTCCAGGAGTTGGAGACCAGCCTGGAAAATATGGTTAGACCTCGTTTCTACAAAAACATACAAAAATTAGCCAGACTTTATTGCACATGCTACTTGAGAGGCTATTTGAGAGGCTGAGGTCCTAGCTACTTGAGAGGCTGAGGTTGGAGGATCCCTTTAGTCCAGGAGATGGAGGTTGCAATGAGCCAAGTTCACACTACTCCATGCCAGCCTGGGTCACAGAGCGAGACCCTGTCTCAAAGAAAGAAAGGAAAAAAGAAAAGAAAGAAAGAAGAAAGGAAGGAAGGAAAGATGGAAAGAAAGAAAGAGAAAGAAAAAGAAAGAAAGAAAGAAAGAAAAAGAAAGAAAGAAAGAAAGAGAAAGAAAGAAAGAAAGAAAGAGAAAGAAAGAAAGAAAGAAAGAAAAAGAAAGAAAGAAAGAAAGAAAGAAAGAGAAAGAAAGAAAAAGAAAGAAAAAGAAGGAAGGAAGGAGAAAGAAAGAGAGAAAGAGAAAGAGAAAAGAGAGTTCAACATGACTAGCCATTAGAAAATGTAAATTGAAAGCACAATTAGATAGCACTACACATCTATGAGAAGAGCCAAAAATATTTTTTAAAAGAGAATACTGTCAATACCAAGTGCTAGAGAAGATACGGAGCAACTGGAACTCTCATCCATTGTTGACAGAAATGCAAAATTAATACAGTCACCCTGGAGCCTTTGGATATTTGCTGAAAAAAAAGTTAATGTTCACACAAAAAATGATATACCACTATGTATAAGAGCTGTATCCTCAAATTTCTTTAAACAAGTGAATGGCTATACCCACGGTGGCACTACACATCCATACCATGGGAAAGTACTCAGCAATAAAAAGGAAAAACTACCAACACATGCAGCTTTGTAGGTGAATCTCAAAGTAATTATACTTGAGACTTTGGGGGGAGTATTATGCTGAGTGAAAAAACCTGGTCTCAAAAGATTATATAATAAAGTTCCCAATTTATGATGATTTGACTTAAGGATTTTCCAACTTTACAGTAGTGCAAAAGTGACATGCATTTAGAAGAAATTGTACTTCAATATGGTATTCAATAAATTACATGAGATGATCAACACTTTATTATAATATATTCTTTGTGTTAGGTTATTTTGCCCAATTTTAGGCTAATGTAAGTGTTCTGAGCATATTTAATGTAGGGTAAGCTGTGATGTTCAGTAGGTTAGGTATATTAAATGCAGTTTTGATATATAATATTTTCATTTTTTATCAGGTTTATCAGAATATAACCCAGTCATAAGTCTTCATTTCTTTTCATTTGGATAAAGACAAAATGATTTAATTTTGTATCTGTTCAGTTTCTGTCAGTGCATTATCACCATTGAGTAGTAAACTGAGATTGTTTAATATCTAAAGAGAAAACAATGAGTTATAAAAAAGCATTATTCATTTGATTTCTTTTTAAATTTTTCTTTATACAGACAAAATCTCACTATGGTTCTCAAGCTGGTCTTGACCTCCTGGGTTTAAGTGATCCTTCTGCCTCAGCTTCCCAAAATGCTGGGATTACAGGCATGAGCCACTGCACCTGGACATCATTCATTTTAGATACTGAAATTCCCTCCCCAATGTTTTAGTAATGCTTAAATTATTTGCGTCTTATCACCCTTTAACAGGTCAAAACACAGCTATTCTCACCCTGCTTAACACTCCAAAAATAATAAAGAGGAATACAGAGAGCAAAATCATTACCAAGAATAAATCTGTCATTCTATCTCAGAGAGAAAAAAATTATGGTTGCACATTTCTGTGCAATGACATACAGCTTGGGTTACACTGTTTAACCAGAAAAATGGAGCCAACCACTTCATCTGAAATAATATAGAAGGGCTCAAGCAATCACAGGAACTTTAGCTTCAGGATGTGGTGGTAGACCATGGGGGCAGGAAGAAATAAAAGGAACAAACGTCACAAAAAATAAACAATAAGAAAAGGTAGGGAACAGATTGCGGTAACTGAATGACAAATTGGCAACACCAGGAAAGTGCACCTCAGAACAGGCTCTGGAATTAGAGCATCTACTTGGAAGTAGTAGTGGTGGATTTTTCCTCCTCTCTCTTTAAATGGAGAAACAATGGGATGACTTTAGCACATTTGATCTACCTGAATCACTATATGTATACTTTATTAGTATTAACCACATTAATGAGGAAAATTCTAAGATGTCTGTTTTCCTTATACATGCAGGAGGGGAGGTTCATGATAAGGAGGGGAGACACCTACAGTGTCCTCCACTTTCAGAGAAATGAACGAGAGCCAGGCATGGTGGCTCAAACCTGTAATCCCAGCACTTTGGGAGGCTGAGGCGGGTGGATTGCCTGAGGTCAAGAGTTCAAAACCATACTGGCCAACATGGCGAAACCCCATCTCTACTAAAAATACAAAAATTAGCTGGACCTGGTGGCGGGCACCTGTAATGCCAGCTATGAGGGAGGATGAGGCAAGAGAATCACTTGAACCCGGGAGGCAACGGTTGCAATGAGCCAAGACCATGCCTTTGCCCTCCAGCCTGGACAACAAGAGTAAAACTCTGTCTCAAAGAAAAAAGAAACATGGAAAGAAAGAGAGAAAGAGAGAGGAAGGAAGGAAGGAAGGAAGGAAGGAAGGAAAGAAGGAAGGAGGGAGGTAGGGAGGGAGGAAAAAGAAAAGAAAAGGAAAAGAAAAGAAAAGCACAAAATAGAACAATAGAGACAGTGGTAATATCATGTCACTCCCTCTGCAGCCACCTTCAAGTGGCTTCTCATCAGTCTAGCTAGCCAAGATCAGAAATAATATTGGTGTTGTGTAAAGGCATTTCTAGAAAGACAAGAAACAGAATGTAGAAGCAATTTCTTTTGACAAGCCTACTTCTGATTTCCAGCTCAGCAATATGGTTTCATAAAACAGTTTAAATGATGGAGCTGACTGTACCAAAACTGAAATATTAAAATGATTAGTCTACTACAGGAACTTGATTATGCCATGTTTACTTCTCAGGATTATCAAAGAAAAATGGAAAGGTCTCAACTAAATGCTTCCTTCTACTAACAGCTCTCAGTTTTTTTGTTGTTGTTGTTGTTATATCAGAAATACATGACTGCAAACAGTGCAATAACTGTCCATCTCTTATTTTAATTTAGCTTTTTAAATTTATATGCATTTTTATAGAGCGTTGACAAGCAATGTTGGCAGAATAAAGAATCCAGTTCCCGCTTCTTTGTGCTCTTACTTTGTAGAACATCAGAGAGTGCTTTTCTAAAGTCCTAAAATGTGAGGCAGAGAAAGGGATTATCGGTCCCTCTGCTCTCTCTCACACAGCTCTTGACAATTGCAACTCACTTTGCAGCTGGGGGATTATTTTCTCATGCTGAGATTCATAAACACCACGAGCCTCCTCCACTTCCTCCTGGATCCACATCAAATCCCAACGATGACTTTTTCAAGCTATAAATGTTTACCATGCAGCATTAGCATGCTATGCATGGCCCGAAACACCTCCTGCTCCCCACAAAAGCATGGATAGGAAGAAAAGTTCACGTTTGTGACTCACAGAGGGCCACAAAATACTCCCAACTTCTCTGAGATTTTTCTTCCTTCTCAAATCTACCCTAACTCCAAAGAGTTTATATTCAGTCGTGAACCAACAGAAATAGATGCATGATGAAAGCTGAATTAAAAAGGAAGCCTCCTACACTCATTCACTACTGATAGGGGGATAAATTGGTATATCCTTCTTTTGAGGACAATTTGGTAACATGTCAAAATCCCCTACAATAGAGTATTTTAACCAGGTGGTTCCACTTCTAGGAATATATCCTAAGAAAATAGACATTTGAAAAGATGAATGTTTCAGGACTCTCATTCCAAAAAAAAAAAAAAAAAGCAAACAAATACCAACAATCAATAAGAGACTTCTTCAATAAATGATGTCATATTCTTGTAAAGTAGTTTAAATGCTGCCATTTAAACTATTGGTGCAGATTTATTTTCATTGACATGAAAAAATGCACATAAAATGCTATTAAATGTTTTGAAGACTATAAAACAGAAATAGTGGTCTGTTGCCATTAAAAATTTATATATACACAATATAATTGCATAAAAAAGTTTTAAAGTTATACATACCAAGAAGTTATATGTACCAAAAAAAGGTTATTTTGAATTTTTTCCTGTTTTTTTCTTAATTTTTATAACCAAAAGGTTTATTTTCCATAATGAGATAAGTGGTAGCTATTTCTGTTTTGAAAACAAATACCTGAGGGAAAATTAAGAGAGAGTGCTTTTTCTCTTTCACTCCCAGACCTCTGATTCATAATGAGAGCAGTTCCCTTCTTAACTGCTGAAACGCTAATAGATCATTAGGGTCTGTTATTTTCTGTGAATAACATGTCTCTGAGAAGCCTTTGGAATGGCCAGGCAGAAGCCCAAAGACCCAGGTAATTCTGGAGTTAGGATAAAATATGGATTAGTAAATGGTCGCTTAAGGCCTTGGATGATTCATGCCTATTCCAAAAGTTGTTGCCTAGAGCCAGAGGTATTGAGGCGTGTGTAGGTTGGTGTTGGGATAGAGAACTGCCTGGGTGGATAATGCCACTGTACGAGGGCTCTTAAAGATGGCAAAGTTCCAGGGAGCCAGGCCCTCCAGAGTACATAACTTTTCATGCATCACAACAAATCCGCAACGTAGATTATCTAAAGCCACTTAATCAAATGGGAAGCTAAAATATGTCATTTCTAGCTATCTAACTTGCCTAGATGTGTTTTCTTGTAGCACTGCTTTAGAGACACGTGTGGTACAAAACCTTAATGAGGAAAATTAGGAAAATTTCTGTAAAATCAGTTTATTAACTTTTCAGATATTTGAAGAGGCAGCTCATGACGTCCACTCTAACCATTTTATGAGGGTCAAATTCAAACTTAAGATATCCTGGTCTTCTTTCCTGACAGTAAGTTTCATGAAAAATAGGACTGTTCCAAAAATACTAACATGGCAGCACCTTTTACCTTCAAAGGTATAAAGTTTAATGTCCACAAGTATAGTAAGTGTTTTATAGCATTAAATAGCTTAAGATTAAGTAATGCTTATTCTTCATTTCCCCACAAACCCTCAGAGCAATATATTATATTAGGTTTAAACATATGAAATTGCCATGATTACACTAACTTTCCATCAAAATAAGTCAATGCCTATCTTTAAAATATATTTTAATGATTATATAACATAGTCAGAATTGTATTTGATTACAGTATAATTATTCTTCCTTCATATCCTATCTTTTAAATCACTTCTATCCTCCAAATAATCCTATCTATTTTATAACCTCCATCTCAAGTGTGGATACTTTGGGGAAGAGAGGGGGACAGGGCTGGTCCTATAGTTTAGACTATTCTATGTTAGCTAGAAGGCAGAGTAACACCCTCTCTTGTAGAAGAGATGTTTGAAGGTGATTTCGCAGCCATAACCGACATTTCAAAACCTTGTGCATTTTGCCTACAAAGGTAATCAGAACAATGCCTAGGAATTGTGACTTGAATTCACCGTGAAGATCTCACAGTTTGTCTTTGTATGAGCACTAACAACATTCTTCCCTTCCCTGCACACACACACATACACATAAGTAACAGAGCAATAGATCTAATTCTTTACACAATCCATCAGCTACACTACTGAATACAAAGAAGAAATGCAGTGGATTATTAATCTACTCATCCACATACAATATTTTTGTGAAGTTTCTTTCTAGTCTGTATATTCTGTACTATGGGTATAGTTTGTACTATAATTCTGTACCTGTAACTCACCATACTGCCCCTATCTGTAATGAGATTTCCGAATGGCTCACAAACAAGTGAATATATTAAATAATGTGCAGTGGTGTCACTGGAACCAAAAACTGGACATTTACAAAATATGGCTCAAATGTAATTTTATTTAATATCTGCTCAAATATTTGCCCTTGCTCAACATAAAATCCTTACTACGGCCATATGTGCTCCTACTCTGGGATTTGCCATTGTTATGGTTTCTTCCACATGGAGCATTTACAGGGCAGCCTTCCACACTCTCATCTTTGCATGCCTTGGTTTGCTTAAATGTCTCTCATTCAGAAAGACATTTCATGACTAGCGGATTTAAAATGCAGTTACAGATGTATCACTCTTTACTTCTTTATGTTTCTTCCTAACTTAAACACTGTAAATTCTTTTAGTTTGATGTCTAGTTTCCATTTGCTGCATTGAAATGTAAACTCCATAAGGGTAGATGCTTTGCCTCATTCGTTTGTCACTATACCCTCCGGACCTGGAACAATGCCTGGTACATCATCAGCACTACTGCATAAATGGATGCTGAAACAATGAATGATCCATTGCCCATACTTAGGTGCATGAATCGTACTCTGCTATATTCAGACAAATGTAAGCAGCTGTTCTTTGTTCTCTTGGACTTCATGGACAAAGGCAGTATTTCTAATATTGTTTGAATGGGGAGCACTGTGAGTGGTGGGTTAGGAAGGAGTTGATAGAAGTTGCACTTTATTTTAGGCTCATGCTGTGATGTGCAAGGATTAGACATCACAATGCAATCTACTGCTTAGATTTTCAAAGAACTTTTCACTGTGCCACAGACTTAGTGTTTGTGTTCCCCCAAAATTCATACACTGAGCTGGTCCCCAGTGTACCAGCTCATTGGGCCTTTGGGCTGTGATTAGGACATGAGGGCAGAGCTCTCATGAATAGGATTAGTACCCTTGTAAAACGAAACCCCAGAAAGCTACCTTGCCTTTTTGGCCATGTTGAGGACACAGTGAGAAGACGGCCATCTGTGAACTAGGAGACAGGTCCTTACTAGAACCCAACCTACTGGCAACCCTGATCTCAGATGTCCAGCTTCCAGAACTGTGAAAATTATAAACTGTTGTTTATAAGCTACCTAGTTTATTGCATTTGTTATAGCAAGCCATACTAACAGAGACAAAGGAGATCAGAATCTGTTCAGTTTAAGAGTAAACTGAGGTTTGGTTCTGTCTAATACTAAAATAGAATTAATTGAAAGTTTTCCAGTGAATAACCTAATTGACTGGAAACCTTCATTAATTTATTACTGTTAAAAAATCATTCTAGGTTATTATCTATTTCTATATTTTTTTTTCCTTTTTGTGGAGAATGGGGTCTCGCTACATTGCCCAGGCAGATCTCAAACTCCTGGACTCAAGCTATCCTCCTACCTCTGCCTCCCTAAGAGCTGGGATTACAGGTGTGAGCCACAGCGCCCAGCCTGATTATTATCTATTTCTAATAATAACTCTGGAAACTGAGGCTCTGAGCTCTGATCTGCTTTGGGGTGATCTTAAGTAATGCATTTGACTGATGTGTTCCTCTTTCATCTGTAAGATGGGAGTGCAGTAATAATGCTGGAATACATACAATTCAATAGAGATGTTTTTCTCATCCTCAGACAATGCAGAATGTGGCACAAACTTCAGGGGTACTCGTGATTATTCATGATAACGGTCCAATTCTAGAAAGGGGGTTGAATGTACACAAATAACAGAAAATAACCCGTAGAATTAGTGTGACTTTGTTTTTGTGAAGCTATAATAGTTTTATTTTATGCCTCTCTATATACATTTTCATTAATTATTATCATTTTAGATTATCCAGTCTAGATTAACTGTTCTGAATCAGGGACTATTTTGGCCCCCAAGAGACATTAACAATACTTAGAGATACTTTTGATTGTCACAGCTAGGGGAGGAGTGCTACTGGTGTGTAGTTGGTAGGGACCAGGGATATTGTTAAACAGACTACAATGCATAGGATAGCCCTCAGAGTGCTGAATTATCCATTCCAAAAGGTCAATAGTGCTGAGGTAGAGAAACTGGACTAAATAAACTATATTCGTGATCTTGTTTGTACTTTCTCTAAACATAGAGAGTCGAATGAAATTTTAGTTAACAAAGGGCTCCATTTAAATGAAGCTAAAAAATAATTTCGTAGAAGCAAATAATCAGTAATGACCAAAAATCAAACAAAACACAAAGCTCTGTCTTCTTTCTACCAAAGTTTTGACAGAGGTCAACTACCATTCAAGCCAGTTGACATAGTAAAGAGAAAGAGAAGCAGTTTTTTTTCTCTCAGTTAAGCTGCAACTCTTTTCTATAAAGTGTGCCTTAAACAAGTCTGTCATATAATGGAAACCAGTCTAAATTTTCTCATGATTCTCATGATTAGTAAACACTCTGTAAAGAAGTATTAATACCTGAGTTGCATAAAGCAGAGAACTTTCAGCATGAATTCAATGGAAATGGTTAAAGGGTATCTTTTTATTGTTATTTTCTTTTCTCTTTTCTTCCATATCTGTAGCCATATCAACGAGGAATAAATGAAATATTTGCAAACAGGGTTGCACATATCCCTGTCCCTTGGGCCACGCCCAGGACTTCTTAGTAATCCTTTCACAACCACCTTACTTGTAGGCATGTATTTCCTCAAACTTCCTCATACTTGTGGCTGCCGTTGTCACATATGTTCATGTCTGCCAGTCTCAGCTGAAATATGCAAACCTCCTGCTGATGTCATCTGGGAAATTGATAGCCTTGTGACATGGATTTGCATACTGTCAATTTTCATATTTAGGACTCAGTCTTTGGCATATTGAG
This sequence comes from Plecturocebus donacophilus, assembly GCA_004027715.1. Lineage (NCBI taxonomy): Eukaryota > Metazoa > Chordata > Mammalia > Primates > Pitheciidae > Plecturocebus > Plecturocebus donacophilus. The sequence goes on along the minus strand of PVKP010012151.1, from coordinate 7,920 downwards.
TTTGTTAAGTTCACAATTTAAAAAGAAAATGTTCCCAGGGCAACTCTACCTTCTGATGCCATATTACATGCTCTTTTCTCTGTTTCAATGAAGATTTGACTTTCATTTTATATTTGAAAATGCACGATAACAGAACACAGAAGTCTGCCGCTATTTTGTTACTTTTCAGAACAGCTTTTCCCTTGTCCTCTTTTCAGTATCGATTATTTTTCAAGTAGTTCCAGATAACCAGTAGCCTAATTGTCTTTTCCTTAGGAAAATTCAAATTCTAATGAAATATAGATAAAGTGCGTATGTCAAAACTAACACATTTTTTCATCATGTAAGTTTACTTTCTAAGTAGTGTCCCAAGCTAACATCCTATTTTTTTCCCCTGGATTTTTATCATATTTTCATTTTCTGCTTCCTTCTCTTCTCTATCTTCTTTCTATCTAAACTTCCCAACCTCTTAATTTTTTTTTACTCCAAGGAATACAGCAATATACGTTCTCCAAATGCCACAGACATTGCCCTATTTGTGTTAAAATGTAATAATGACCAATACTGAACCCTATTAATTTAAAAAGCAAACTTTACTGATGGAATGAAGATAAATTGAGCATATTAGAAGAAGGCAATAACTGAGAAGAAACAGAATGTAATATCTGAGAAGAAATAGATTGAGCATATTAGAAGAATGTAATATCTGAGAATCAGGAACTAGCACAACACTGAAGAGGACAGAGGCGTTTAAGAGAGAATATTGAGACAACTTGATATTAATATGTAAAATATGTTTAAAGTTAGAAAAATTAGCATATAAAGATAATCACTCTAATTCTAGAGTAACATGGTATGCTCAGTGACCTTGGAAATTTTCTTCTGATCAAATAATTTTTTTTTTTTTTTGAGACAGAGTCTCTCTCAGTCGCCCAGGCTGGAGTGCAGTAGTACGATTTCAGCTCCACTTCCCAGGTTCAAGCAATTCTCCTGCCTCAGCCTCCCAAGCAGGTAGGATTACAGGTGCGTGCCACCATTCCCTGCTAATTTTGGTATTTTTAGTAGAGATGGGGTTTCACCATGTTGGCCTGGCTGGGCTCAAACTCCTGATCTTAAGTGATCGACCCGCCTAGGTCTCCCAAAGTACTGGAATTACAGGCATGAGCCACCACACCTGGCCCTGATCAAAAATTCTTAATGAGTACATATAACGGTCCAAAGAGTACACAAATCATTGAAGATCTAGGAATCCGGCATTGTCTCTATCCTCTGAGAGCCTGTTACCTAATAGAAAAAGGCAGATATTCAACATGCAGGTGCCTAAGGGTTAGAGATGCTAAGATGAAAGCATGTGTTGTATTCAGTGCAGTAAAAAAGAATGCAGTGAATTCCCTGAGTAGTCAGAAAATACATTATAGTGAAGACTCCATGGCAAACTAGCAGGACTATGGGGAGCATGGTCCATGTGATGTTGTTAAAGTACTATAAAAGTTTTCATCATTTCATGGAATAATATGGCAACTTGAAAAATTAGCCCTATGAGCCCCTAATATTCTTGATGCATAGTTTCCCTTTAGGAAATTTCCAACTCTTCAAACTAAGTCATTTGTACAAATATGTTCATGAAGGAGACTGCCCCTTTTCCTTGTTCCCAGTGATCCCCAAGCATCTTTGTTAAAGCATGGAACATGTTGCATCATACTTCTTTGCATATTGTTCTCAACTGCTAGATTGTAAGAGCCTTAGGGTCAGAGAACAAGTCTCATTCATTTTTCCACTTCTTCAGATGCCATTTTTGTAATGGCTGCACTACCTGTTTATTGGATACACTGGGAAAAGCTGGAATCCACCTTAAAGGATGACAGCAATAAGGGAATAAATTACCCCACACACTGTGATACAATAGGATTCTGGAGATGACAAACGCTAGAAAAATGTGGCTAAGTGGCAATATGGAAATAGATAGAATGTCATTTTATATATAAAAAGCAAAAACTAAAGAACACATGTATATTAATTATAACTATGAAAACATTTCACGTTTGTGTATGAAATTATGACATTGATTTTTTTCCCTTGTAAAGATCCCTAAATATATAATATTTTAATTGCCAATTAAAAAGAAAGTCACTAATTGTATTATCTTCAATCCTTTTCTTAGCCTTTGAAATAATATTTTCTTAAATACATGCTAAAGATGGAGAGGAAACAGAAGTAACTCCTCGAGAGAGTTACTGTGCTCTGAGCTTTCCATCATTATGTCAGGTCAATTATCTCTTCAAATCCATTATTTAAAAAAAAAAATCCTACAGAGGTAAAGAAACTGAGGCATGGAAAGGTTATACAATACACAAAAGAAAAAGGAGTCTGCCTGATTCTCAAAGCTATATTTTTTTCACCATGTTTATTTTTTAGCCGATGAGTAAATTGAACAAAATAAAGGAATTCTATTTTAGCAAGATGATCATTCTGATTTTCAAAATATTCATTGCATAGCTAATAAAGTGCTGCAGATCAGCTATATGACTTTGAGAAATTGGCCTCAGTTTCTCCCTGTGTCAATTGAGGTGTTTGCACAGGAGCTAGCTAAGTGAATGCTTTTCCTTTATGGTTTAGGATGGTACATTATTAAACTATTAAAAAGTTTCTATCTCAGAAGCAACTATCTTCATGTCAAGTAATAGAACTTAATAATCCCCTGAGAAAATCTACTGCCCAAAATCTCTGGGAGGTGGCATTGTAGGAAATTAAGTGGATATAGACATTTATAGTATTTTAATTCCTGTTAACATCCATGACATATTTGGCTTCTCTTAGCTTATGTTATATAATATATAAAAGCAAAATAAACTTAAGGAAAAATAAGGCCAATTGCTAATGTACTGCTTTATTTTTTAAGTTTGGCATTGGGTCATTTATAATAAAGATCAGTTTTTCTTAGAAGAGAACTTTGTTGATGATAATTTTTAAAGGATTTAGAAAATAATTTTCTACCTAGATCAGATGAGTCACATTTAATTCAGCAATATTTAGTGAGGACTTTTTAATTAACTGAGTACATGCTACATTGCTTGACATCGTTGCAAACACCATAGTTACTATTATTTATTAATATTTTAAATAATTGTTGACTTGGAGTTTTAACTGAAAGAAATTTATTTTTTTAACTTTATAAATTTTAATTGCTTGTCATAGTTATAAACTGAAGGTAGAAGTAAAATGCATCACAAATACTTGTGTAATGTTTGCTCTTGTACTATCTAAAGCCATATCAAATTCCACCAGCAATGATATGGCTACCAACTTTGCATTATAGAATTCTGAAAGCAAGTTACCCCCAAAATGGACTTTTAAAATTACTCCTCAATCAAATCACCACAATGCCTCTACAGTTTCTTCTTATTTACTATTTACTCCACAAATAGGCATTTTTTAGATGCTAGAATATCTGATGATTACTAGGAATAAATAGATATAACTTAAACATGTAACAATAATAACTTCAGTTTATCTTATTTATTTAAGATTCTGGTAAACCAACAAGTGAATTTAGAAAGGCATCCAGTAAGAATTGGCCTTGAGAAAAACTACAAAGCTAGCAGTTTGCCATTGAGAATCCCTACCCAAGACCAACTTCACTTTGAACTTCCAGCCTTTTTTTTTCTTTTCTACATTATATATTCCTCACTTTCTTGATCTCCTAGGAATCACTTTTGCTTTTTATGACCTTCAGACAAGGATCTGCAAGCCATTCACATTAAGCTGGTCACAGCTTAAAAGGATACATCTCCTAGGCCTTACTGTCTTCAAGAAGGATGAAAGCCAGGAGTATCAAGTCTAGTGCAGTAGATTTGGATTTAAACCCTGCTGTTCCTCCCCACCAACCTGCTCTGCCTACCAGCATCCCAAGCCACTTAACAGCTACGTGATACTGAGCAAGTTATGTAACTTCTCTAAGCTTGTTTCCTCACTGGCAAAGTGAGAATATCTCCTTCCTCATAGGTTTGCGATGAGACTTTAATGATATAAGGTAACAGGCTTAACACAGTGCCTGGTGCAAAGTGTGAACTTCATAAACAATAGCTGATATTATTATTACATAAACAGTTTCCACCAAAGAAGAAGGCTGGCCCTACCCATAAGTAACATTCAAAACATTCTGTAAACTACAGGTGAAACCTTATTACATTATGCTGTTTAGCAAGTATTTGCTTATGGCAAAGTTTGTTTTTGTCAAGATATGACTTTATTTCCTGAAAAAAGTGATATGATTAATAGAAATGACTCAAAAGGTTTGCAAGAGTACTAATCAGAAGGAAAACGCTTTGAATGTATTTTACTCAAACAGCAAAGCACAAAAATGAGTTTTAGGAACAGAAAGTCATTCTTTCCCCAAAGAATTTCCTCCAAAAAAATGCCTCGCTTTCTATTTTTCTCTCCCATAAGGGCTGAATAATCTACCTTCCCAATTATTTCTATAGGATGTATAATTATAAAGATTATTTTGACAGACATGTCTGACCTAAAGCTTTGTTTCTACTCTACTTGAGTTGCAGCAGGTGAACCCTGAGAATCTACAAATCAGGCAAGACTTGAGTTTTACAAGTTCCTTGTACAGGGATGGAACAAAGGTTGTGATCAGCAAGAAACTCATTGTTTCTTGAACATAAAGGTGTTCAGAATCTTTCCTTGGGGATGCATTTCAGGATTATCAGCTGAGAAAATCATCTCCAACTGTTGTTGTTTGAGGGATTTTCTCCTCTGGACTAACTCTTCTGAAAGCACCTGCTGGGTGACTTGGGAGGAAAGGTCATGAGAAAGTAAACAATTTGACAGCCATTTCCTGAGTCATCTGATCTTATCCTTGAAGATGGATCACATTCTCCAGCTGAACCTGTTATAAATAGCAGTCAGCAATGGGTGGGTGCTACTAACAAGACTTAGCCCAGAACTGATAGTTTTGATCCCTGCTGTGGGCTCTGCCCAGGAGCTGATTCCTACCTTAGGTATTAATGGATCACATATTGTCACACACCCTCCACCACCCCCATCTCTAGCCAATCTTTTGCTTCTCTCAACCAGCAAAGATTCTCTTCTGTTGTTTGCATTGCAGAAAGCAATAAATAGCTTTTCTATTGTATTTACTATAATTTTTAAAAATTACATGTTATCCCATTTGACAGTGTGCAATCTTTACTATTTGAGACTCATTGGCTCAGAGATTTTAGACGGCCTCAGGGATATGATTCTTTCAGTCCATAGAGTCCTAAGGACCAAGTTTGTTTAAGAAGACTGTTTCCGACTCAGGCTCAGCATCAAAGGATCTGAACCTTCAGGATGGAAGGCAAACTTGTATGCAGCTTTCTCTGATCAGCATAATATTTCCTGTAACCACCAGCCATCATGAAGGCATGACAAAGCCCAAAAGAATCAACATGGACCGGAAGCTTCTATCTGAATCATCCACTTGGTATTACATTTCAGAAAATGTTAAAGGATTGTTTTTAAAGTGGCATTTGATAGTGATATGATAGGCATGGTTTTGTTTCCACCTTCAATAATATACTCCAAGAAAATCTCTAATGTTTAGGTAAGAGGTATTTAAATTTTGTATAAGCAGGAGCAAGCATGGTTTTTAAACACATACCATGTGCCATGCACCATTCAGAAGTGCAAAAAATCTTGCCTTCATGTAGATTAGTCTTGTAGAAAAACTTAACTGAGGAAAATTATAATAAACCAAGAAGATTCCTTGTTGACAATATTTTAGATGCAAAATCAAAGCTGTATTGTTATAGGAATCTGAAATTTTATTGGAAATACATAAAAGTTTACCTGAATAAGCTTCATTTGGATCAAAATCCTATTAGAGCTTTAGGGCTGGCAAAGTATTTTGGGGCCTTAATTTTATTGTTGCTAAAATAAGGGATTAGATGAAGTCTCAGCTTCCGTCCAGTTCTACTATTCTAGATCAATTATTATATATTTTTAAAATTTATAGAACAAAGTACATCATTTGACAATAAATTATGTTCTCTAACAAGTGCACACACATACACACACACACTCACACACATATATATATACAGTATAAAGTGTATCCTGTATACAATAGTATCTTTTAGTTGGTGATATCCTAATTGTGATGATAACATGTTGACTTTATTCCACTTATAATTATTTTGAGGAAGGTCAGTACAGTTGTCAACAATAAATACATATTGAATATCTACCACATCTGCAGCATTGAAATCAATGCACATTTAGAAGATGGTATTACAGACAGCAAATGGTGTCCCTGTGAATAAGACCTGCCAATTCTGTTGCTCTTGCGTAGAAGAGCAGGGTTCTACCTGACTCCAGAGACTCCACCCTCTGACCTTACCCGCTGCCTTCGACCTGTGAGAACGGTTATTCCCAGTCCTATTGTTCGGCACTTCCTGATCCTGCTTGCTCCCTCTGACTCACTAAACATGAAATCATAGCTAAGAAAGCTTCAAAGAGGCCCTGGATAGCCCTAGACACACACTGTTTAAATGACAAAATGGTGTCAACCATTTGCACTACAAACAAAAATCATGTGTTTATCATGACAGCTGCACTGTATAAAGACCTGCCCCTCAAATAAAGCCTGTGTCCTTTAAGCTGCTTCCCAAGGTCTTCTAAATCTAACCCATTCCTTCAATCTGTACAAACTAAGTACTCTAATAATTGAGTCCTCATAGTTATCATTCTGTGGCATCCTTGTTCTTAACTGTTTTCATTACATGTACAGTGCCATATGCCTATATGCCTTCATTTTTACTGTGAACCCCAGCTAAAATGTCAAGTTCTCTGCAAAGCCACTCTTGATACTGTTGAACAAAGTTAGTCATGTCCTCTCTCTTACTAAGAGTTCGTATTTCCGCCATAGTCCCTGTTGTGATTCTCCGCTGACATGTTTCTCTTTATCACCAAGTTTCAAGCTCTTTCAGGGAAAGAGCTTTGTTTTATTTATCTCTGAATCCTTAGAATTTTATGATTCCTGAGGGTCAAAGTTTGTTTAATAAATGAATGTATTCTGACTTCTTTCTCAAAGCAGAGAAGCCTTTAGTAGGGGCTTGTATTAGTCTATTCTCATGCTGCTAATAAAGACATACCCAAAACTGGGCAATTTATAAAAGAAAGAGGTTTAGTTGATTCACAGATTAGCACGGGAAGGCCTCGGGAAACTTACAATCATAGCAAAAGAGGAAGCAAACTGTCCTTCTTCACATGGCAGCTGCGAGAAGTGCAGAGCAAACGCAGGGCTGGGATGGGGGTAGGGAAGCCACTTATAAAAACCAGCAGCTCCTGTAAGAACTCACTCACTAATTACGAAAACAGCATGGAGGTAACCACCCCCATGATTCAATTACCTTCTACCAGGTCCCTCCCACAACACTTGGGAATTATGGGGACTACACTTCAAGAGAGATTTTGGGTGGGAACGCGGCCAAACCATATCAAGGCATCTGTAATTGAGTGGAAGGTGAAGAAAATAACAGGAGTTAGGGAGGGCAGTGAGCCTGAGCAGTCACCTTGAGCCAAACTGGAGAGGTGCAGGGGGCCCCCAAAACTGCACCCAGACAGTGAGAGAGGCCAAGAGGTAAATCCCAACTCACTGTTCTTTCCACATGCTCATAAAAATTGAACAGTTGGAAGGAGTGCAAGTTGATAGCTTTACACGTTTTTGTTTCTCCAACATATGTTGGAGGAAGATTTGGCATGATAGAATAACCAAATAAGCTGAGGAGTTGCCCAGGCCCACTTGTGAGAGTGTAAGTTTTTAATCCTTAAATAGACCACAAATGAAATTAAAATTTAAAAAATTTTAAGAAAAGCAAAACAAACATTGAAGTCTTCCTCATCTACCTAGACTGGTTCCAAAGTTAGAAAGGATATACAGGAGGATAGCTAGAA